>CM050322.1:26526132-26664182 GCA_027475135.1 Bactrocera correcta
TTCGATAAAAGACTCGATTGCATTTTTATCGAGGTTCGGCCTCTCTTCCCCTCTTAAAAGGAATGTCAAGGGTTTGGCAATTTTTGCGTAATCTCTAGCAAATCGCCTGTAATATCCTGACATACCTAGAAAGCTACGGAGTTCTTTTAAATTTTTTGGCTGTGGAAAATTGGAAATTGCCTTCACTTTTGCCGGATTGGTTTTTATACCATTTGGTGTAATGATGTAACCTAAAAATTCCGTTTCCCTTTTAAAAAAGTTGCATCTATCCAACTGCACCTTCATGTTGGCTTCATCTAGGGTCCTAAAAATTGTTTTAATGTGTCCGAGATGATCCTCCTCGGTTTAACTAAAGATTATTATGTTATCAATATAGACATAACAACATTTCCCGATATATTCTCGCAATATATCGTCTAATGTGCGCTGGAATATTGATGGCGCATTTTTCAGGCCAAAAGTAAACGCGTGAATTCGTATTTTCCATTGTTTATGGAAAATGCGGTTTTTTCAATGTCAGATTTTTTTAGTGGAATCTGGTGAAAACCACTTTTTAGATCAAGTACAGAGAAAAAATTGCTGTTGCTCAGCTGGGAGATAACTTCTGTTATCTCGGGGATAGGGTACCTATCCGCAGTCGTGACTGCATTGAGCTTCTGTAGTCGATGACCATGCGGTACTGTTTGTTTCCCGCTGAATCCGCCTTTTTGGGTACAATCCAAACTGGGGAGTTGTACGGCGACCTTGACGGCCTTATTATACCATCATTTAGGAGTTTTTTTACTTGGTTTTCTACCTCGCCTTTTAGAGCTGCGGGGTATGGGTAGAATTTCGTGTAAACTGGTGAATCACTTGTTGTCCTAATTTGGGCAACAACTTTGGTTGTATATGTAAGTTTCTCATCGGGTTCTGAGAAAAGATTTCTGTAGGAGTTGACAAGGTGATTCATTTTTGTTTTCGTTTGAGGAGCCAACGTTTCCTCTTTTATATTTACTGCATTGACTGCTTTAGAAGGCAGCTGCTTTAATCTTATTGCCTTACCATTTCTTATTTTCATGTAGTTTTTGTTTGTGTAAATTACGGCCTCTAACTCCTTTAGAGTGTCGTTACCTAGTATGCCATCAAAAGTTACTAAAGAAGGCATGAGTAGATTTTATCTCCTCATTCATATCAAACAACTTTACTTTTGTATGCTCGCATATTTTTATGGAACCTACAACGGATTTTGCATAGAAGGGCACCTCGTTTGGTATACGCTTCCTTGCAAGTTCGGGTTTTACATAATTCTTGCTTGAACCCGTATCTATTAAAAATTTAAGGATTTTTCCGCTCTCCGCTTTCACTTCAAAATAGGGTAGCGAAGAGCCCATCATGCTAAAAAATTAATGCTCGTTTGTTCAACGATATTCTCATCTTCCGCCTGTTCTGTGGCTAGATGAAAAGTTCTTTGATATTTATTTGGTTGATGATGAGCAGTCGGCTGAGGTCTTTTGCCATAAGCCTGGTTTTGGGTGGGTCTATTCATATAATTTATCCTACGGGAGTGGATGCTTGGGTCTACATCCATCGGTTCTGGCCGCTGTTGGGGTTTGGGTGGTCTAGGGGGTAATTGCCGTTATGCTGCCCTATTTGACCAGGAAATTGTGGCCGTGGTTGCCAAATAGGTTGGTTTGGCTTGGGAAAATGAGCCAGTTGGGGATAAAATTGTTGTGTTTGCTGCTGCACAAAGTTTCTCCTTGGTGGCAGCTGAGGGGGTTGTCCTTTCCTTGCGTTAGTCGCATGATTTGTGCGAAAAGTTTGGTTCTCTAGTTTCATACACAGATGAAGAGCCTGTGGCAAGTCCGCCGGTTCCCGTATTCCTAAGAGTCTGGGTAAGTCCCCATTTAATCCTCTAATAAATGTATCCAATGCTTTGTCCCTGTATGCCTGTGTCAGGAGGCACAAGGATTCATTACCTATTTCGAGGCATCCTAACTTGTTTAAAATCAGCGAAAGGTGTGTATACACCTGCTGGTAGAATTCAGGGACGGGTCTGCTCCCTTTTATCAATGTCATCATGTACTGACTGTACTACCTGTGGTCGTTGTTGTCTAAGTATGTCTGTGGCAATTGTCGATATTAGCCTAGTCAAATCATCTATTGATAACTGAGCAGATTGTGGGGGGGGCGACAGAAGTTTGGGATGAGGAAAGAATTGGTGGACGAACTACGTTATTGGGATTTGCCATTTTTACAAAATACTATGTATATAATTATAAATATATTTAGAAATAATAAAAAATATAGCACCGACTCACTGCTTGTAGCGCTGGTTTTGTGCTTGTATTTTCTTCCTTCGTTACGGAGTCTGTAGTTAAAGCTGTTAATGCTGTTGTAACTTCTGTTGATGGAGTTGATAGTGTGATTATAATGCTCAATAGGATTTGCTGCTCACAGAACTTGCTTTATAGTTCACTTCTTATTGAAAGTCAAATATTTTTACTATCCTTTGTTCGTTTAAGGATAGATTTTTCTCACATTATTTTTTGCATATTCACTTCTTATTTTATCCTTGATCGTTTAAGGATATTGTTTATATAGATTTTTCTTCTTTATTGTCCAACACTTTATTACAGTATTTTTCGTTATTATTCTAGTCTAGCTACTAAGGAACCGACCGATCGACGCTTTTTGTTTTTAGCAAAGTAGCTTTACGCCTAACTTTTTAGCTAAGTTTTTACACTTTTGCACGGCGCGTGATACAGGTGGCTTTACGCTCCTTTACATCTAAGTTGTCTTTGCACTTTACGTGACTTTTGGTATATTTTTACCCGGCGCGTGATTCAGGTGGCTTTACGCTCCTTTGTATCTTATTTTTTTTATTTGCACTTTACGCAACTTTTAGTACAAACAGCTTTACGCTCGCTTGCAATTCGCTCGGGCGCCAGTTAAGCTTTCTCTCGTTGAGAAAGCTAAAAAAAACAAAATTGTTTTCGCGTTTAACAACGGTGCTGCATGGATGGCAGCGCGACCGCGTTACTTTATTGATTGACATAAAATGTATCTAAAATTAGTGCTAGCCTGCAGTGTGGTGGCGTGATGCACTTCCAGGAATTGGCTTGTGAAGGTGCATAAGCATTTCGGGTGCGCGTGCCGGAAGTCAAGTCGTTGTTACTGCTGCGGCGATTTGCTTAAGTCAGCAAGTTATGTAGTAATTGCGCAAGTTATGTTGTCGAAGTGTTGATAGGTGTTGTATTAACTTGTGTATTAGCACAAACAGTTCGTGCATATTTACGAAAAAATAGCGAATTGATCTCTTTAACGAGCGCTTGCTTAAGAACAAAAACATAAGCATAAAATCATACAAACAGTTTCTGCATATATGTAAGTATCTCTTCAACGAGAGTAAAAATCGTACCTTCATACGCACATACATACAAATCAAAGTATTAGGGGGTACCTATATACCAACATAAGTTATTAAAAAGTATATATGAAAAAAAAACTGCGTATTTCATAATTAAATTTACATTCACAAAAACTTTAACATATTATACACCAAAATGGTTAATAACGAAAAAAATCAGAATACACCTGCAGGAGCTACACGTTCAAAACAGGTTGTTAAATATATTTCACAAAGTGACAGTTTATTGCGATACTGCACTAGATTTGCCACTTCACCTATTCACGAAAACTCGGAATCGTTATTAGAAATAAAAAGGCAAAATCTTAAAAAATTTTGGACTCGCCTCCAAGCGGCTCATGACGCCTTACTAGAATCTGACGATTCAGGCTTGCCACAAACCTTTAAATCATCGGCTTACGATACTTACGAAAACTGCTTAGACCAGTATGAAGAAACAAAAGCTCTGATCTCCAATCAACTAAAGCTATTTAAAGCAATTGCTCCTACTCCCCAAAGTAAAGTAGAGCTGCTACAAATAGACAGTCAAAAGGCAAGTTCGGGCATTCAACTCGAGGTGCCCGCATGTGACACAGGAACCTTTTATGGAGGTTATGAAGAATGGCCGTGCTTCCGCGACATGTTCACGGCCGTGTATATACTCGTAAACCATCCTCAATTATCACAAGCGCACAAATTACCTCAGATACAAAACTAAAGGTGAAGCACACATAATAGTGAAACAGTTCGCACTTAATTTTCTCTTCACCCAATATGAAATTGCGGAAATGATAGAGGAAAAAATTAAGACCCAGAACATTAAACATGACCGAAATAGAAGCTTAAATAGACCCCAAGTTAGTAGCAAAAACAATTTAAACAAAAGATTTCACAAAACCCAATTATTCACATCGGAACAAAGAAAACATACGTAGTGCGAACTATGCACAAGAGGGCATAAACTTAAAACTTGTGAAAAGTTTAAAAAACTATATACTAACGAATGGAATAACTTTGTCAGATCAAAAAGACTGCACAAAAGAACACAATCTTAAAAATTGCAAATTGCATACACAAAGAACCACGGGTATAATTGCAAAAGCAATTAATTATGAAGAGTTTTCGACTCTCATAGATCTAATTAAAGGGATAAATGAAGTTTAAATGCAAAAAATTGCCGATCATACAGAAAAGACAACTAATAGACAAAAGATATACCAAACCGTTAAAATAAGAAGTCGCAAAACACGCAAAAACAATTACTAACTCAAGCATCAGAATTACACAAAATATAAATTTTTATTAAAACCAAATTGCTTCTTACAGCTAATGTTCTGTGCCCCCGACTACTCCACCAACAGAAAGCCGAATAACATGTTTCTTTAAATGAGTTAAGCATCCACCCCCTCTACTCGGTAAAAGTGGCGCATCCTAATAACACAGCTCAATTCACCACAGCTGATGACACTACAACAGAACTTACCTCATCAGTATACCAACCCTCTAAACCAGTGTTTCTCAATCTGTGGTTCGCGACCCCTAAGGGGGTCGCGTTGCCTTACTCGGGGGGTCGCCAGCTGAAAGAAAAAGTCGAGGTTCTTACACAACAAAAACACAATTTTAATGAGAAAGATGTGCTTGTTTATTTTTCATTAGTTTATCAAATTGTGGTGTTGTTTTTGAAACATTAATAATTAAATAATTGCAGTCTATTTCTCTTTTTAGTTTTAATGTCTACCATTGAAGAATATGTCAGTTCATACAAGTACGAAGTGGTGAATGGCACTAATACATTATGAACTTCTCTTGATAGCTCTGGATATTCGTGTTTTCTTTTCATCCAAAATACGTCGACACTTTGCAAATAAAATTCCATTTTAAGCAGGCCATTAGTAGCTAATTCTAGAAGACATTCCTTCATTCTTGTGTTGACATCAGCCAGATCTATTGATTTGTCCAAAAAAGGGTTTAAAATCCATCTACGCCCATTGTCAGCTTCAGAATGCAAGTCTGGAAAGTATGTGAAAAGTTTCTCTTATAAAATATGCAAGCTTTGTATCATGCAAGGAATATGAGCCGATACTGCAAAACTTTGGTCTGATGCATTATCTTCAACAATCTTCTGAACACATGGAAAAGACTCAAACATATTATTTTGAAAAGAGGTCGACCACAAACGAAGTTTTGCCTGAAATGCTTTTAATTTAAATATTTTCTTCTCTTCCTTGAATGTTATTGTTCAAATTATTAAGGTGGCTAGAAAGATCTGCCAAAATGCTTATTTCAAGAGCCAAATAGGGTCAGAAAAACGGTAAGCATATTCTGATTTTGCATCTTGTGAGAACATTAACAATTCAGCTCTCAGGTTCAGAACTCTTGTAAATACCTTTCCTTTGGGTAGCCACCTGACTTCTGTGTGATAAAGGAGATTTTGATGAAGCGTGTCCATATCTTCACAAACGATTCTGAATAACCGGGTTTGTAAAGTTTTAACTTTGATAGAATTTACAATTTTTATTACCTCCTTGAGCACGTCATTTAAATCGGGAGGTACTACCTTAGCAGCTAGAGCCTGTCGATGAAGAAAACAGTGTGTCCAGGATATGTTTGGTATTATCGATTTTAATTTTGCAATGAGTCCGCTGTTTTTGCCAGTCATAGCTTTAGCGCCATCGCTACAAATAAGGATACATTTTTTCCAATCAATATCGTAGTCGCAAGTACTTTCTAAAAACATATCGTACAAACACTGGCCAGTAGTGTTTGCAGGAAGTGCTTTGCAAAATAAGATTTCTTCCGTAATACTGTCATCTGCTTCAAAGCGCACAAATACTACACATTGTGCGCAGTCGGAGATTCATCGAACTGCAAAGCAAAATGTTGGCTATTCTTTAATTTTTTGACTACTTGTTCTTGAATATCCCTAGTCATATCGCTTATTCTGTGTGAAATAGTATTGTCAGAAAATGGTATTTTTCTTAATTTGTTTGCCTCCTGCTTACTGACCATAATTTCAACCATATCGAATTCCGCTGGCAAAATAAGATTTTCGGCAATTGTATGTGGCTTCCCTGCTTTAGCAATTCGATATGCGACTTTGTAGCTAGCTAATAATGTTGACCTCGTTGACACTGGATGCCTGCAAATAAACCAAACAATATACAAGTGAACAGTCAATAAAAATTAAGGACGCGGAACACCGAATTTAAGTATGATCAAAAGTTGTAACAAAGAAATAAACACCAACAATAAAAATATAGTATAAAAAAACAAAAACGCTTTGACGATAACGTAAACTAAAAAATCAAAAATAATTGTTAATATGAAAAATAAATAAATAAAAAAAAAGAGTATTATTGTGAAAAAAGGGTGGGCGCTTTTTAAGAGCTGATTTATAGTGCACCCCACGCTTTTTTCATTATTTTCTTACTTACCTGAATTAGAGTATTTTGCTGCTGACTAAGAGCTTTCAACTTTCGTTCAAAGAAATCCAACGGCTTATCAGCTTCTTTTTGATGTTTGGTTGTGAGATGCCGCATAAGCTTTGACGGTTTCATACTCTCACGTGAAACATCGCCGCAAATTACACATTGAGGTTTATTATTTATGACTGTGAATCCGTATTTCAAATAACTGTCATCGTAATGTCTACTTTTTTCGGATTCGATTCACCACCACCGCTATTGATACTCGTACCAGATGTTGAAGGCTGCGATCTTTCGAGAAATTTATCCATTTTATAAACGCACAGAGCAAGCGAAAAAACAAAAGAATGACGTCTGAACTCATCGGCGACTACGCTTAACTGAGTGGTGAGAGTTGAAACAAAAGAACATTACGGGTGGCGCGCGCGGGGCGCTTGCTGTTGCAACGACAATCAGGCCGTGCGGTGTGGCAACGTCGCCGTCGCCGGTAGATAAATTTGCCAAAATAGGAAAAACTTATTACCTAACGTATGTAGTCTTTTAATTAAAATTAAATTATTTCTTTGACTTACTATGACACAAGGGGGTCGCCAGAATATTTCATTCTGTAAAGGGGTCGCGAAATCAAAAAGATTGAAAAACACTGCTCTTCGATCGCCGCAGCGCCACGTAAATACCTCCTTCGTTAACTCAGCGGTCCGGGATGCAACTTATATCCATCCCGCTCCGTACATCTACATACTATACCTTCGTTGTCCATTAATTAATATAAATTTTATATTAATATTTTTTTAAGAATTTAATTAACATTATATTAAATGATTGTACATTTGTAAGTGAGTATTTTTATTAAAGAATTGTTGAAGTGGCTTGTACTTCTGTTTGCAAATTTAGCAGCATTTTAAACAATTTGTGTTGATTCATTTACTTCTTTTATTTTTGAATAATTATTGTGTCTATTATTTGACAATCAAACAAGCAAGTATTAATTTAATTTATCATACAAAATGCGTAATTTGACTGAATAACATCTTTTTTAATTCCTGTCTTTGACAACACTCTTTCTACTGTGTTTTCAAGTTCATTAATTATTAATTTGTTTCTTTATTTTAAGACAGTCATCTCATAAGAGCTGTTTTTTAATTGCTTTATTATATGTGTTAATTCCGTTATTGTTTTAAAAATTGTGAAGAGTTCATTATTATTTTCTATCAAGTCGAATACTTTATTTTATATTTTCATGAAATCGTCATGGCCACGTGTACCTGAAATCCATTTTCAGACTGTACCTAATTCATTAATCATGTTTTTTGATCTTTTATAATCAATATTTAATTGTTTTTATTATCTACATTTTAATCGTCAATTAAAATTATCTTTTCAAATAATGATATTTATTAATGTCTTTACGGGTTATCCTGTTTCTGTTTCGAATTTTGACTTTATTTCCTAAGTCTTCTATTAATATTTGTTTATTTGGGATTTAATTTATTCCTTTCCACATATATATTTTACTTAACCTTTATGATATTTGTTTTATCCTATTTTTGTTGTGATGCTTTAACATTTTTTCTTGAGCATTTTTTAATACATTTTTTATATTTGTAGGAGTTTCATTATTAAATCATATAGTACAGGGGTTTTTTCCTGTTACTGAATAAATTATTTTATTATACTGTTGAGCTGCTCTCATAACTGATTCAAAACTACTTATTAAACTGTGTTCTTGCTTTAAACATCTGAAAATTTCTATTAGGGTCCTATTGGACCATTGCTGGTACTGTAACGTTGTGTGCTATAATAATTTAATAAAAATAATTTTTTAAATTATATTTGTTGTTTAAAATGATTTAATGTTTTTTTGTTTCATGAATATGATATTCATCGTTGCTTTCTGCAAAATGTGGTGTATTTGTTAGTGAAGTTGAGTTGTTTGCCTTTTTAGAATTAGTTAAATTTTTTTAGCATTTGTCTTGACATCTTGACATCTTGCGTCAGCAACTGAATTTGTTGCTCCCGGTTAGTAAATTATTGAAAATTTTTGGGTTTCTTTCAGAAATTGCAAATAACAAAGTTTGAAATTACATAATGTTTTTAATGCCTATATTATAGCAATCACTTCATTGCATAGTTTTATTCAGGGAGTTTAATGTATTTGAAATAAACATAATGTGTTTATCATCCTGTGACAACACAGCACCCAAAGCAAAATTTGATGATAAAATAAATATTTTATTATAGTCAGGTTGTATTAGTTCAACTTGTTGAAATAATAAATAAATTTAAATCTTTCACAAGCAGCTATCCTCTCTTGATCAAGGTGTATCATTTTCTTTCTTGGTAGATTTTGGTAAATTTTTCCGTTTTGCAAATGATTAGTTAATGGTTTAAAAAAATCGGCATAGTTTTCAATACATTTCCTCCGAATTGACGCAATGTCTTTAGTATTGGATAATATGATCGTTTTCGAATTCGTTTTGATAATATTTTTGGCTATGTATTCCACATCCTATTGGTAAAATTTTGACTTTTTAGAAGATATTTTAATCCTTTAATATTGTAATTGTTGTGTTCTTCCAAATTTTCTGAAAAAATTATAACATCGTCAACATAAAGGTGACAGAACTTTTCTATACAGTCTCGTAATACGTTATTCATGGCTAGTTAAAAAATAGTTGGATTTTTTAATCCAAGTGACATTATCTTTATATTGTTTTCTTTCACTAATATTTGGTAAAACCCAAATTCTAGGTCGATTTTGGAAAATAGTGTGATTTTCCTAAATTTGTAATTATTACCTCCGAGTTTGGCGTTGGTTATGGTTTTTTCATTAATTTTTTTTAATCTTAATTTTGGACTACCATTGTCATTTATTCTCTTTTTTGGAACAACCCCTACTGGAGAATTATATGGACTTTTAATTTTTCTAATTACTAGATTGTCAAATATCTTGCTTCCGCTTTTTTGCTCTTTATTAAATGTTTTATAAAAATTGTTACAGTGAGAGGATTTAGTTAAAATATACGCCGTTTTGTTCGTTCAACTGTTGCCATCTAGGAGGCAACTTCAAAATACCCCCCTCGAAGAAGCCCTCCTTATTTGCGAAGAACTAGGTCAGCCACTTTTCACAAGCCTCTTTTGAATTCAATCTTACACCAACAAGGGCGTTCGCCACGAACATCCGAGCTCTCGTACACTACTACCTTCCTGTTGGGTAATTCTGAACGTTTCTTGTCTATCGCCAGCTTTCAGCGGTCCAGTTGTTCGCAGTAGATGGTAGAATTAAGCGTCTGGCCATAAGGGAGCAGCTTATAGTGGATGATTCCCTTCCAATCCCACCAAACACTCAGCAAAACCTTCCTGGCCGTCAATCCCGTCTTGGCCACTGTTTGGGATGATTCACCGGCCTTCGACCACGACTATTTTCGCTTGATATTGTCGTATGTGATCCATTTTTCGTCGCCAGTCCCCATACGCTTCAAAAATGGGTCGAGTTCGTTCTGTTTCCGCAGCATATCGCAGGCGTTGAGTTGATCCAGAAGTTTTTTGCGGCACCCAAACATCAAACTTTTTTATGTATCCAGCCTTCTGAAGATGGTTTAAAACGGTTTGGTGACTAACTTTCACTTTCTGGGCAATGTCACGTGATGCCACATGCCGGTCTAACATGATGTTTTCCATGATTTGGTCGGTATTCGTCGTCACAGGTCTTCCGCCGGGTGGCGTTTTCACCCACTCTGAATCGTCGAAACCATTCGTCCGCAGTTCGAAGTGATAGAGTAACATCTCCCAAAACAACATTAATCTCACGGAACGTTTCTCTAGCGGATTTGCCTTTAACGGAGGAAAACTTTAAAATAGCGCGAATGTCGGCGTTAGTGCACTCCATGTTTACATGTCTATAACTGTTGAAAGCAATATCCAAACTAATTATACATACCGTCGTTTTGTAGGTTATGTCAAGACCTTTCAAAGATGTTTATTATTGCCAGATACGAGCTCTGTAGCGTTTTATACATAGTCGCGAAATTCAAATGACAAAAAGGCGAAAGGAAGATATTTGACAACCTAATATTTTTTTTTTTGTTTGTAAAAAGTTTTAAACTGCATTATCAACGAAATTAACTACCGAAATCAGATAATTAAATTGTTTTGACCAAACTGGCCTTTCCTCTGTTTTTCTTATTTCCACTTTAACATCATTTTAAAAGGTAAATCTAAATTTACTTCACTATGTATGTAATGTAGAAATTTCAGTACGTATTTCATCTTGTGAATTTTTTTAATAATTCTTTTTCCTTATTTTTTCGAACAATATTTCTGAAGGTTCTGACCTTAAGTTTTTTAAAAAATTTATATTTCCAGAAACGTATCTACGCTTGTTTTGCTTTAATATTTTTGTTTTACAGGTAATTTCTTCGCCTGGCGCCTTAGGATTTCTTTGTCCCAATGGGTTTGAAAAGACTAAATCATTTAGCAAATATTTTTTTATTTTTATTTATGTTATCAACATTCGATTTGGATATGGTATATCGTTTTGGTACACTATTTAGTTGAAAATTATTCTCCCAATAATTCCTGTTGCTTCTTACTTGTTGTTTAAATGAGTTAAGCATCCACCCACTTTACCTGAAAAAACTGGCGCACACTAATAAGATAGCTTAATTCACCACAGCTGAAGACACCAACACAACTCACCATACCTATACACCCACTCATCAAAAAGGATGGACAAGGAGAAAGCAGATACAATTCGTTCTAGACAAGTCGCCCAGCCACAACTTCCATACATTCGTTTCAGCACTGCGCCGCGTCAACATACGTTTCGATTATCCACCGATCCTGTGTGCTACATTAATTCGAGTCGTCCACGATATTTCAAGTCATCGATACATCAGAAGCCACCGGGCTGCATTCGCTATTTATATATACGTTTTGTTTGCTCCATTCCGCACATAAACATCCATTTTGGACATTCGATTAGATACGATCGACATCGTCCCACCCGCGCCGACCTACAGCGATCCCACACAGTTCGACGCGATAAACTAATTAAACCATTGTTCTGTAAACAGAAGCTCATTTTAAATAAATTTTATATTGTAAATTCGCAAATACATCTTTTCCTTTTTAAAGACTCGGCCGAGTGTGAGTGAAAATTTAAGCTTCAAGATACAGTGGTTTGTATTGCCCCATAAATTGGGTCAACATTTTATTTACTTGTGATTGATTTGTTTGGGTTGGCCTGGGAGTAAACATCACTTGTATGATCGGCCAAGTATCTGATATAATGGGTGATTTAGTCCCGTTATAAAAATTCTAAAGGCCGTTTTTCTGTTTTTCGTATTTAACTATTTTATTATCACAGAAATTGTACAGTGTGTCCTAATTGTTTTGCTAATTACAAATTTTATTAGAGTTCGGGATCCCTGCCTCAAAACACATTTGCCTTTTCAATTATACTTGTATGACAAGGTCCCTCGTCTGCAAATGCAACATCTAGGCGACTTAAGATCGCGTCTAAAGCATCCTGTCGGCTGTTTGCATCCTGTGTTGTTTTGTTACGTAAGATGTATAATCACATTAGGGGGATTCTCTTTCTCTTGCAAAACCCTTTCACGGTGCACGAGTTGCAGATTTTTCCAACTAATACAACAGCACAACAACAAACACACGCAGAAAAATATTTGCAAGGGCTGTAAAATATGTCAGACCAAAACTCATGTTTATTTGCGTGCAATGTCACGCCAAAAAATAATTACGACCTTGTTTTAGCTGTCATTTTACATAAAGTCATATTTTGACTTTAAATTGAGGAAGGTAAATTTTAAATAGATTTTATAATTTCTATTTAAATTATAAAGATTTGTTACAACTTCTTTTGTTAAAAATGTATGCTGAAGGTGCGCCAATTCACAATAGACATGCACAATTGGCATTTACAATGAATTGACCGAATCAGCCGTTCATATATCAGCAGATTCTGCAATGGGTGCTCCCGTGCCCTTGTATATTTCGGTATAGGATTTTTCCAATCTGCATTGTTGCAAGAGCAAGAAAATCCCCCTATTGAATTATTAGCAGCTTCGCGCCTAATTATTAAATTTACCTTTAAATTCGGATTTTATTACGTTTCGACTTTCTTTGCAATTTATATAGGAGCCTATTTCTTGCGTACTATATTTAGTGAAATTATATGAACCATTTAAAACTTCTAATTGTCATTTAACCTGTTCCACTTCATTACTTAGTGCGGCAGCCAGTACTGCTTTAGTCTTGATACAACATCCATATTAAAAACGTAATTGCTATTAGTGTTTGTTATTGACATTATGGAAAAGCTGCCGATTACGGTTTCCACTTTTAAATATTAATTTAAAAATTTACTTTATTGAATTTTGTGGACACTTTATTAATCCGGGGGTTTTCCCTACACTTCCCTAAAGTAATGGGTTTTTCCCCATTGATTATTTATTATTTTATTCTTATATTATCACGTCTAATGTATGTGTACATACATTTGTATATATTTAAATAAAATCTCTTTTTAAGCTGCTTGCCGATATCGGGAACTGTTGTGTGTCTTTTTATTTTTCTTTATTTTTTCACGCTTATCGCAATACTTTGTTAAGTTAAATTATTTCTTTGTTTAAAAAAAAGACTTGAAAATTTTTGTCTTCCTTTATGGTTATAGTTTTGTTTCCTTCTCTCGCGCTCTTTGCGATACTTGTTCAATTTTCCTCATGGTAACACGGAGATTGTGTATTATTCAGTGGTTACCACAGAATATAATTTACGGTTTGTTTGTTGTATTTGGCCACTAGAGTTTATTTGAACCTTGAGAAGAGAATCAACACAAACCAACTCTTTGTCGATTTTAAAGCGGCTTTTGACAGCAATTAATTCTCTGATTTTTGTTTACTTAATAGCTAGACGCCTTACGATATTGGTGGTGTTAACTTGCATTGCATTGCAAATATATAAAATGGAAGGTTCCCCGATAAATAATTTATATTACAATATATATATGTTGTTTATTAAGTTTTTGTTTAATATTAGTTATTCCTATTATTATTAGGACAATGAACGGGCCATTCATAAACGTCAAAAGAATGCATTGCACATTTTAGCAAAGCAGTGTTGTAATGGATAATTGCCTTTTTTTATAGTAGGAGGAAGCATCGAAAGCCGAAAACCTAACCTACTCGTACCTCATGTCTCTCCCACGGGACCACTGAGCAAAATATTACTTCATGGGAGAGAAGAAGACGTTTAAGTCTCCTCTAATGCACGGACTGACTGACGCCTAGTCTGCTCTAAATGTCTCAACTTTGTCATAATTAGATTTGCCGCTCTGCTGACAGCTTTCCACTTTTCAGAGGACTCACACATATGTGCAGTCAAATTTTCCACCGTGATACTACCTCCCAGGGTGGTTTTCAACATTTCCCTTATACTTGAAAACCGTGGGCAATAAAAGAACACGTGTTCAGAGTCTTCTATACACTCTGTACACGTCGGACAGTATTGACTAAAGTCATGACGATATTTGAATAGATAGCTTCTGAAGCAATCATGCCCAGTGAGTATTTGGAAATCCAGGTCTCCATGTTTCCTACCTATCCTCGAGTGTATGTCCGAAATCAGTTGGTAGGTCCACCGTCCTTTGCACGAGGTTTGCCACCGCTTCTGCCACATTGCAATTCTTTTTATTCTTTCTTCTCTTTTTGCTGTGGTAGACGTCTCTGCTAAGTTATATATTCGCGCGAATTTGTCACCTTGGATGTCAATCGGTGCCATACTGGCTAATACCTCGGCAGCGTTATTTGAAATGGTTCGGAAAGCGCTTATCACTCGTATTGCTGAAAGCCTATGCACAGTGTTAATTGGTCTAGCATATGATTTTGTTTCTACCGCCTGTATCCATATTGGAGCCGCATACAGGATCACTGAACTTATTGCCTTAGCTATTAAACATCGTCGGCTGGAACGCACACTGCCCTTATTTGACATCATTCTAGATAACGCATTATATATTTTATTTGCTTTACTTGTCGCATTTTTCAAGTGTTCTTTGAACTTGTGTCTTGAGTCCACTATTACCCCAAGATACTTCAACTGCGACTGTGAAGTAATCTTACATTCTCCGATGGTCAGCGATATTTTCTCCTGAATTTTCCTTGAGCTTATGAGCAGGCCTTCTGTTTTCTGCTCAGCCAGCTCTAGACTCATGGTAATAAACTATCGGCGCAGACCATTTATGCTGTCATTGAATTTGATCCGGAGGTCATCCAGATGTTTAGCTACAGCTACCACTATGAGGTCATCCGCATAAGCGATTGTTTTCACATTTTTTGATTGCGGTATTCTTAACACCCCGTCATACATCAGGTTCCATAGCAGCGGGCCTAAAACCGAGCCTTGCGGTACTCCACTGGAGATAGTGTATCTCTGAGTTCCCTCCTTCGTCTCGTATATCAATCTCCTATTTTGAAAATAACTCATTATAATATTTATCAGATACTGAGGAGCGTGTATATCGTGTAGAGCTTTTATTATATTTGCCCACTTTGCGGAGTTGAACGCATTCTTCAGGGTTATTAGCGGCAGTATTTTTTCCTACCACCTTTCCATCTTTTTCCGCTTATTGCACATTTTGCAGTATCAACTATTTCTCTTAGTGCGTCAATAGTGAACCTCTTTTTAATAAAGCCGTATTGTCTCTCTGATAATCCGCCTGCTTTTTGGATTGCTATCTCCAAGCGGTTTCTTACAATGCTTTCGTGCACTTTCCCAATTGTGTCGAGCATTCAAAGAGGTCGATAAGATGAAGGTTCTTCTGGTAGCTTTTTTGGCTTTGGGAGTAGAGCCAGACGCTGTATCTTCCACGGATCAGGGAACACCTCTTCTAATATACACGCATTGTACATGTTAACAAATAAGTTGGGTTTTAGAGTTATGGCTTCCTTAAGGGCTCTATTTGATTTACCATCTATTCCGGGCGCTTTAGAGGCAATAGCCAAAAGTTCATCTTCTGTGACTAATAGGGATGGCTCCGTAGCTTCGTTTTGTTTAGTGTAGGAAATGGAGGCATGAGTCTGGAATAACGCTTCGACAACATTTTTCATAAAGGATGCGTTCTTAGGTTGCTGAGTATTATGTTTAAACTTTGACATACAAATTTTGTATGCCGTTTCCCAGGGGTCTATGTTCGCTTCCTCACAGAGCTTTTCGAAAGTGGCTGACTTCAGGCTGACTTCAGGAGCTTTTTCTGATATTTAAATTATTCTCTGAGGCTGATTTCGTTATCACCTCCCTGGTTACGCTGGTGGCGACGTCTAGCTGAGTGACAGAGCTTCCTCAGCTTGGCGATTTCGTCGTTCCACCAGTATACCGGCTTCCTATTTATATTGTATCTCGTCCTGCGCATAGTTGTATCGCATGCTGCAACTAGCTCCTTCTGCACAGCGGATTCCAAGTGGGCGGCATCTTCGCCTGATGCCTTTGCCACACTCCAAACACTCTCAAAAACGCCAGTATCAAAGTCTTTTTGCCGCCAGCTTCGTTTTCGACAAGTATTTCTACGACAGAGTTCCGTTTCCTGGGAGAGCGAAACTTCGGCAATTATAGCCATGTGGTCGCTATTTGTATACATGTCTGAGACCTTCCACTTTATATGCCTGCTAAGCGCGTCGTTAGCAAACATTAGGTCTATTATTGATAATTTATTTCCCTTTTGAAAGGTATTTTGTGTCCCACTGTTTATAATCATAAGGTTTGTTTGATTCAAGAATTCTAAAATGAGGCGACAACGATGGTTTGTAATTCTATTACCCCAAGCAGTAGATCATGCGTTGAAATCTCCCGCTATTACTACTGGCGATTTGCTTCTGATTTCTAGAGATAACTCCAGGAGAAAATCTTCAAATTCGCTAATTGTTGCGCTAGGCCGAGCATAACAGCTTACATAAAATATTCCTTGTATATTCGCCCATGTAAAACCATTATGGGTTTCTATGGAGCGAGATGTGAAGGCTTGTCCTTTGCAGGCCCATATTGCTGCTTTTCCACTTATATCTTTACACCAAGTGCTTTCCGAACGTTGAGAATATTGTTCGCTTAATATGGCGACATCTATGTCTTGTGCTGCAGCGCAATGATTGAGATTGAGTTGCATTATATTCATTTTTCCGTTGACTTCAACATATCTGCGTACTTAGGACAGGCCGAACTCAGAACAGAGTGTTCCCCTTTGCAGAGCTACAACTCGGGTAATTCATGCATGTCTTTGCCATGTGACCTGCGGTTCCGCAACGAGTACAAAGGGATGACCTATCAATGGGGCTCCTACATTTGTGTGCGATATGTCCTAGTTGGAAGCACCTAAAACAACGAGTAATAGGTGAAAATTCCCGGAAACGACAAATAGACCACCCGATCTTTACTTTAGCGCATTTAAGCAAAGTTTTGGCATCCTCAGCCCGTAGGCATATAAGCGCAATTTGAGTGCCACTTCGAGTTTTCCGCAAATTTTTTATATTTTGCTTCCCCAGGTTTTGGATCCCACACTCGTTTTGTAATGCCTCGCAGGGCGCTTTCGAACGTATCGGCTCTCTTCTCTGTTTGACTTTTTAATTCGATTAGTAGGTCTCCTTTGAGCTTTTTTCTAAGATACCTCACGTTTGAACACAGTTCTTCAAGGCCGCTGTCGCATTTTATTTTTTTCAGTATATCTGCATACGATGCTCCCTCTTTTTTTGTTAAGATAATAGCGTCTGGTTTCGATCTGATTCTCTTCTCAATCGGTTTCTTCTTTCTGACAACGTCTACCCATTTTTCGTCTGCGGGCTTGTCTCCCAAACTGTTCTTGTGCATGCATTCAGTGACCTCACTATATGTTGCTTGCACTTTATGAATCATGGTTTTCGGCTTCTTCGTTGATGGCAAATATCCCAATATCTCGCGAGGTCTCTTTGGGGCATTTTTATCACTTTTGATAGAGCATACCTGCGACGCCTTTCCTACCATAACTTTTTTTGACGGGTTTTCTTGCTTTTCAGCCTTGTCATACAAGCTTGTTATACAGCTTAACAGATCACGCATAGCTTGGTTAATATGTCTCTGATCAGACATCATGCTTTCGCGCTCTTTAATTTTTTTACCCAGTTTGCAGAAAATATTGGGATTTTCATTTTTTTGAAACTGCTCAGATTTTCCACCTTTGCCTGCTTGGTCGGCATTTTCACATATTTTTGCTGATCCAGCAGCGGTTGCTTTTTCAGGTTTGCCTTTTGGAGGCGTTCTCAAGATTTTTGAGTTCCTCCGAAAAGGATTCTCTGGTGTACATTCCAAACTGTTCTCAGAGGCCATAACTCCGGCAGAGCATAGTTGGGAACACCTGTCTGTGGGTACGTTCAGTCTTTGCCCTAACAAACCTTACATATATTTTGATGGTTGGCAATGCCGTAACCAAAGCAAAACGAAGAAGGAGAAAAAGGAGAAACAAAACAAAAAACAGCTGATAGACTAAATCAAAACGGCAAAAAAGAATTAAGTGCACGTTTTGATTCGCTGTTACGTGGGAAAGTTCCTATTTAATTTCTACTTTATATATATTTAATTACCAAAAAAAAGGCAGGTAAGTGCCAAATAAATTCTATTGAAACCAAAATAAAGTACTTATCTAATTTTTGGTATTAGCATCCATTCAATCAAAGATCCAGTTCCAGTCTCCCGGTGAGTCTCAAATAAAAACAAGCCTTCTACCACTTTAAAATTTACAAATTCTCGCTGATATTTTAGACCACTAAAAAGACGTCTACTTTCACTGACTACCTTCCTATGGATAATTGCCTTGCATTTGTGTTTACGTGAACAGCCGTAGTTTGTTGTTGTAGTCCCGTTGCAAATATTTTCACTTGAGTAAAATAGAAAAATAATGTGAATTTAAAATTTGAGTAATAATAGTCTATCTCTTTCAGCGTTAGTCGCCTTGCCATGGCGAAGTGGCTTAAGGAACAGCAATGGGAACCAAATTCTAACGCACATTCCTACTACGAATTAAGAGGGATACCTTATAATTCCCACCATTGGGATATGAACGAATGAATCCCTTAGTTTTACACCCTTCTGTTAATTGTGGAAGTGTGAGGACACCCGTACCAACACCACCCTAAGCTAAGGTGTCCAGGTATATGTTCATGGCTGAATGGTCAGGGTGCAGTAATCCAATAGCTGATCGGGAACGGTCCGCTCCGCTTTCAGGACGAAGTCCAAGGTATTCTAATATTCCACGCATACCGGCTCTGCGTATAAGTGACCAACCTCTTTCTTCTGAGCTAAGCATAAATATGGAACCCTCAACATCGAAGATTACCAACCAAAGTAATCTGGCCGCGAAAGAAGCAAATCAAATAAGTAAGGAAAAGACGGTATCAAATGGCAGTTTTTATTCTGAGTAAAATTGTCAAAGCCCAGGATGCCGACAGCTCAGTGGATGAAGAGAAAAAAGCGTTATCAAAAGAACGGGCCTTCAATAGCACAACAAATACCACGGTGGTGAGGGTGAAAGAACAGAGAAGGAACTTCTTTCTGGTTTTATCAGACATGACCCACCACGGTGCGTGCCACCAGCAACAATCATATTAACAGACGAAAACAATAAAAAAAAAAACATTGTAATCGGGTGTGACTGTTGTTTTTTTTTCACTGGGGGTGTTTTTTACGTGGCGGGTCCCAAACCCAGCGCACAACCCTATGCAGGGGATGTTTTGCCTTCTCACTTTAGCTCGCCTTCAAACGTATTTGCTACCCAGAGGATACTTGGTCAAAGACCGGAAATCGTGAGCTGCTTGAGTCATATGTAAAAGAATCGTTTCTGGCCACTCCCAAGTGAATGGCGATCAGAGAACTTTCCTCATTTGCGTGAACTTCTACACATGACTCCATCCTCCTCCGCCGACGGATTGCCGGCTGAGCTATTCAAACACGGCGGCGAAGAACTGATAAGGAGCATGCATCAGCTGCTTTGTAAAATATGGTCGGACGAAAGCATGCCCAACGATTGGAATTTAAGTGTGCTATGCCGAATCCATAAAAAAAAGGAGGCCCCACAGTCTGCGCCAACTACCGTGGGATTAGCCTCCTCAACATCGCATATAAGGTTCTATCGAGCGTTTTGTGTGAAAGATTAAAGCCCACCGTCAACAAACTGATTGGCCCTTATCAGTGTGGCTTTAGACCTGGCAAATCAACAACCGACCAGATATTCACCATACACCAAATCTTGGAAAAGACCCGTGACAGGAGAATCGACACACACCACCTCTTCGTCGATTTCAAAGCTGCTTTCGACAGCACGAAAAGGAGCTGCCTCCATGCCGCGATGTCTGAATTTGGTATCCCCGCAAAACTAATACGGCTGTGTAAACTGACGTTGAGCAACACTCAAAGCTCCGTCAGGATCAGGAAGGACCTCTCCGAGCCGTTCGATACCAAACGAGATTTCAGACAAGGCGATTCCCTATCGTGCGACTCTTTCAACCTGCTGCTGGAGAAAATTATTCGAGCTGCAGAACTGAATCGAGCAGGTACAATCTTTTATATGAGTGTACAGCTGCTAGCGTATGCCGATGATAATGATATCATCGGCCTCAACATCCGCGCCGTTAGTTCTGCTTTCTCCAGACTTAACAAGGAAGCAACGTAAATGGGTCTGGCAGTGAACGAGGGCAAGACGAAATATCTCCTGTCATCAACCAAACATTCGTCGCACTCGCGACTTGGCTCCCACGTCACTGTTGACAGTCATAACTTTGAAGTTGTAAATAATTTTCGTAACCAGCGTAAACACCACCAACAATGTCTGCCTAGAAATCCAACGCAGGATAACTCTTGCCAACAGGTGCTATTTCGGACTGAGTAGGCAATTGAATAGTAAATTTCTCTCTCGACGAACAAAAGCCAAACTCTATAAGTCCCTCATAATTCCCGTCCTGTTATATGGTGCAGAGTCTTGGACGATAACAACAACCGGCGAATATCGCATTCGATGCAACGATGAGCTGTACGAGATATACGATGACATTGACATGGTGCAGCGAATTAAAAGACAGCGGCTACGCTGGCTAGGTCATGTTGTCCGGATGGACGAAAACACTCCAGCTCTGAAAGTATTCGACGCAGTACCCGCCGAGGGAAGCAGAGGAAGAGGAAGACCTCCACTCCGTTGGAAGGAACAAGTGGAGAAGGACCTGGCTTCGCTTGGAATATCCAATTGTCACCACGTAGCGAAGAGAAGAAAGGACGTCGCGCTGTTGTTGACTCGGCTATAATCGCGTAAGCGGTGTCTACGCCAGTAAAGAAGAAGAATAGGGTGCGACGCTTACGCGAGGCACATCATATAGGAAAGCTCCTCCTCTGACATCAGGAGTTAGTTCTACAATATCGTAAATAGCAGTTTAGGTACATTAACAGATAAGGATAGCCTGACTAGAGAAATTTCGAGGAACCATCCATGTCGGATCTCTTAGTACTTCACTCCAATTTCGAGAACAGTGCGGTATAAATTTTCAAAGTTATTAACAGAAGATTTAAAAAAGTGCGAATGTAATAATAAAATCAAAAATGTTCTGGGTGGCGGCGCTGCTTGGAATACTACTTCACCTTAATGTAGGAGAAATTGAAGCAGTAGTATATGCAGACCTCATAGTGTTGATGGTATCAAGCAGGTTTCCTTCCACAATCAGGAGATTACGAAAAGAGACTTACGAAGGTTACACCTAAGCGTCGCGAATAATAGACTAGGAGTAAACGCTAGTAAAACGGTGCCGATGCTGTTGATGAGTAAAAAAATACACGTATAGCCAGACAGCACTGTTACCAGGGGTTCATTCGAGAGTAGTAAAAAATTACAGGGGCTCACAGGGAAGTCAACTCGAGTTAAAAAAATAAATTGTGTTTCGGGTCTTCGGAACATTTTCGGTATATATTTATACTGTCATATAAATATATTTGCCTCAACTGCAAGCTAGAAGGGGATAAGATATCCGTTTTCCACATTTTCTGTGAATGCGCAGCTCTTTCACGACCCCGATACAAAATACTAAGAACTAATTAGGAACCAAACTTTGAATAGTTATCCACAAAAAGCATATCGGACATAAGTAGTTTCATCGAGAGTACCAAATATTTTCAGCGTAGTGAGATAGCAAAAGTAAAACGACCTACGACAGTGCATCAAAATGGCGCTTTCAGCGCTAGTTGAGCCCTACCTACCTACCTAAATAGTTTCTAGTTACATATGTACGAATATATGGTTCTGTGCATCACTATGCTTCATGCAATAGAAACAAAAATATCATCGCGGATGTTAAGGGAATAAAAAATATTTATGTTGACAGACAAAGGGTTAACAAAAGTGCGTGTTGGTTTGCATGTTATTTTAGAGTTTCTTTTTGTTACTTTTACCTATTTCATAAGAATGACGGCACATAAATGTAGTAATTTTTAAGCATTGAAAGCTCTACTACTTGATAAAAGCACTTAACAACGAGCTTTGAAAACTGCTTCCTCGTATATTAGCGTTGTAAACGAATGCTTTCCACAAAAATATGTTCACTATAATGGTGTAAATATATGCACAGTGGTTCTTAATTTAATTGATACAACACTATTTTGAAACTACAAATTAAAGAATTATAAAAATTGCGCTTTACATTTCCAAATTCTTAAATAACTTAAGACGTAATATATAATATACAATTTATTAACCGCGTTGATTCAATAGAAGATAATTGCAATTGCACGGCAAAAGGTATTCGATAAGGAGTATGCGAGTAAGAATTTTGTGTGCTGAAGTACAGAAAACGTCAAGATGCAGATGAGTCACAATTAAGCATTTTTGGATCGGACAGTATATCTGTCTTACAAAATATAAATGCTGAAAAAATAAAGCGAATCTTATAGCGACCGCTAAACGTAGCATCAGACGCAAGTCGCTTATTTGACCCTCCTTATATTTACAGAAATAAATCAGTATAACCTTTTAACTAAAATAGATAGCGAAAAAATGAGAACGCATGTTTTTACTGGATATTAAAGGAATAACAGACCGCTTAAATTATATTATATAAACAAAGGGTTTCATAATTATTTACGGTTTTCACATAGTCTCATAAAGTTATAAGTTATAACGATTCGAAAACATAGCATTGAGAATTGTAAATGTGTTAATTCATTTTTGTGTGAAATCCAACAACAATTTTTTTTAAACAAGTGTAAAAATTTATAATTTTACGTTTTTACGATGCTTTACGACTGGTTGTGAGTATCCCAATTATAATTAAAGAAAAATGCTGATATTTTCAATGTCACAGCATATAACAAAAGATTAACAAAAATTTAATATTTTGTATGGCGCCCCTTCTGGTCTGCAAGTTTTACCGATTTTAGGCGCTTTGGCATAGATTCCACCAACATTTTTGTAGTTTTTGGAGGTATTGTGGCTCATTCCTCAATTAACGCATCTATTAGATCATTTTTGTTGGAGATCTGTCGTTTGCGAATATTGATATCCAAAATGGACCAGATGTTTTCAATGAAATTTAGGTCGGATGATTGTGCCGTGATTTCTTCACATGGTGACAATTGTAAATTAGTCAAGTTTGAACTATACCCGAGGTATGTTTGGGATCATTGTTTTGGCAAAATCGTTCTTTACTCCTATATCCTCGGCCCTTTGAATCAAATTATCCTTCAGGATATTGAAACAAAGCATTTTGGAGCTTTCCAACACCTGCAGCCGACGTACTTCAGAGTCGGCTTTTCGTGCCTGTCTTGGTTGAAGCTCTGTATTGGGCTTCTTCCACTCTTACAAACGTCCCAAAAACATTGTATTTGGACTCATCAGCAAAAATAACATCATTCCAGAATCCTGGATCCTTTTTGTTTGTTCCTTTGCGAACATCAAGCCGTTGTCTATATTTTTTTTTTATTAATGAACGGCTTCTTGTGAGTAACTCAGCCATAAAAATCATGTTCTCTTAAAACTCGTCGGACGGTTTCTATACAAAATTTTATGTCCTACGGCCGAAATTTTTGGGCCTTTTTTAATTTTTTGCACAAAATGGCGTTTATCACTAAAAATTTCTATTCAGTTTTCAAAAACGAATCTATTGATGATGACTTTCAAAGTATGATCTGCTATATGTACAATTTTTGAAATTTCTCGCCGAGAATTCTTGTGATTATGAACCAATTCTCGTTGTTCGATCGTTGTTTGCTTTCCGATGGTTGTAACACGTGCCCTCTTGACAAAATTCAGTCAAAAGTGAAAATTCTATTTCCGAATATAATAAGCGAAAGCAGTGGCTCAAATAAGCTATGACTTTGAAAATATCAGTATTTTTCTTTTAAGTTGAAAAATTATGAAACATTTTGTTAATTTAATAAAATTTAAGCGCTTTGTTATTCCATTGATATCCACTAAACAACAACGTTAACTTCGGCGATCATTCGGTTTGTATGCCAGCTATATGCTATAGTTAATCGATCTGAACAAGTTCTTCGGAGATTACATTATTGAGATAGCAGCTATATGTTATAGTGGTTCGATATCGACAGTTCCGACAAATGAGTAGCTTGTTGAAGAGAAAATGACGTTTTCAAAATTTCAAAACGATATCTTAAAACTGAGAGACTAGTTCGTATAAATACCTACCAACAGACGGAGAGAAAGACAGACGGGCATGGCTACATCGACTTAGCTCAACATATTGATCATTTATGTATATATACACTTTATAGGGTCTCCGACGCTTCCTTCTGGGCGTTACAAACTTCGTGGCAAACTTAATATACTCTGTTCAGAGTATTAAAATATACTCATTTATTAAAAAAAAATATATATAAGGTGTGTCAGATAAGCTGCCATTGAATGGTTCACGCCTTAGAAGTGGAAAGTTAGGTTTTATTCACCATATGTACTGTGTTGATAGACAAAGTGTTAACGAAAGTGTTTACATGTTAAGCATTGAAAGCTCTACTACTTAATAAAAGCAGTTAAAAACGAGCTTTGTGAACTGCTTCATCGTTTATCAGAGTTGTAAACGAATGCTTTCCACAAAAATATGTTCACTATAATGGTGTAAATATATGCACAGTGATAAAGATCATTAAAAAAGGAAAAATATAATAATTTTTTTTACCGTTCTTAGTTTTAAAATGAGCTGTGTCATAAAAGCCATGAGCTGTTTTTGTTTTCAACATTGTCAATTTAATAGTATATAAAATAAATACAGCTCTTCCTTTTAACTAAATTATTACGTAAGTTGTGGAGTTTATTGACAAGGAACGTATTGATGTTGTCACAGGTACTGTATCTAGACTGCTATGTATCACTATGCACAAGTAAATAAATAAGTAGAGTAAAGATTAACATATTACGTGAACACAACATTTGGCGGTAAAAAAACTATACTTTATTTGTTTATTAAAGGAGTTGCTGATAGTATTGGATTCTAGTGTGATTTACCAAAGTATAAAGCAAATCCTGTTCAGAACAACATTTGGTTTTTGCTTTTTGTGACACAGTTGGAGATTAATCGATTTTGAACACTATTGGCGCTTGTATGTCATCTACAGAAAATATTAATAACTCAACCAAGAGTGCTTTGCTGCAAAACCAAATGTCGGTTGTTGGCAGTCATACGCCGAAAAGTGAAGACACTGATGTTCTCGAAGGTACTAACATTAGTAATACCACAAAGTATAAGGTATGTAGAAACAATATGGATAATTACTCAAGTAACCAAATTTACCAAACTAATCATGAATATGCAAAACAAAAGTTTATGGAATTTGATGGAAACAAAAATTTGTAGTACTAGTGTTGAAAACGAACTTCTCTTACTTTCGCAAATAAATATATTTAACACAAATCCCTTTATTCGTCATATGAATGCTGAGGGAACTAGAAACAAACCAAAAAAGGTGCGTGGAGTCCCTTCGCGCGGAAGAAGTTATACTTCTTAGTGATATTCCAAGAAATGAAAGAAAACTAGCGCCAGGGAAAGGATAAAAATATGGTGGAGTGACCAACACTTTCTTAATTTATTATGCACATTTTATAGAGCAAAGTCCAAATTATTCTATCTATAATATTTACAATTGGATTATGATAACTAAAATACGATATGAAATGTCTTATATCTATTTTATCTATATTTCTCGCGAATACCGCACCAATAGTCGTACCTCCTTTTGTCGTAGGATCATTTCTTCCATTGATCATTTCTAATGGAAACTTTCTCTCAGAAGAATGCCGGTAATGGTTCAGCTTCTGGCAATAAGAAATTAACATTGAAATCTGCCGCAAGGAGTACCGGTTGTTCGCTATACTCTACTGGTTCTCCGATAATATAGGGTGATTTTTTAAGAGCTTGATAACTTTTTTAAAAAAAAAAACGCATAAAATTTGCAAAATCTCATCGGTTCTTTATTTGAAACGTTAGATTGGTTCATGACATTTACTTTTTGAAGATAATTTCATTTAAATGTTGACCGCGGCTGCGTCTTAGGTGGTCCATTCGGAAAGTCCAATTTTGGGCAACTTTTTCGAGCATTTCGGCCGGAATAGCCCGAATTTCTTCGGAAATGTTGTCTTCCAAAGCTGGAATAGTTGCTGGCTTATTTCTGTAGACTTTAGACTTGACGTAGCCCCACAAAAAATAGTCTAAAGGCGTTAAATCGCATGATCTTGGTGGCCAACTTACGGGTCCATTTCTTGAGATGAATTGTTGTCCGAAGTTTTCCCTCAAAATGGCCATAGAATCGCGAGCTGTGTGGCATGTAGCGCCATCTTGTTGAAACCACATGTCAACCAAGTTCAGTTCTTCCATTTTTGGCAACAAAAAGTTTGTTAGCATCGAACGATAGCGATCGCCATTCACCGTAACGTTGCGTCCAACAGCATCTTTGAAAAAATACGGTCCAATGATTCCACCAGCGTACAAACCACACCAAACAGTGCATTTTTCGGGATGCATGGGCAGTTCTTGAACGGCTTCTGGTTGCTCTTCACCCCAAATGCGGCAATTTTGCTTATTTACGTAGCCATTCAACCAGAAATGAGCCTCATCGCTCATCGGACACGGACGCGAAACACATTTCGAACCGAACACTGATTTTGGTAATAAAATTCAATGATTTGCAAGCGTTGCTCGTTAGTAAGTCTATTCATGATGAAATGTCAAAGCATACTGAGCATCTTTCTCTTTGACACCATGTCTGACATCCCACGTGATCTGTCAAATACTACTGCATGAAAATCCTAACCTCAAAAAAATCACCCGTTATCTGCAAAAGCTTGCGAACCTGCAGTTGACAACGCTAATAAAGCTTTACCGATGAACAATTTTATATCTCTCTTCGATGAATTTAGTGATATATAAATGGTAACTAAATTCAATTTTTTACTATTATGATTATCGCTAGGGTCCTTTTTGCATTCTACCGCACACAAATCGCTAATTCTTGTTGATGTTGATATCGTCACATCAGCATCACTCGCGTACGGAGCCTTTACATCTAAATGAGGAGAGAGAATATGACATTTTTCTTGCTCATTGTGATCAATAGTAACGCCTGAATTTCTTTTTTTCATTTCGTTGAAATCTTACAACGAAATCAAAATTTGGTACGGATACAGGAGGCTCCTTGTCGTTCATAAATGTTTCTGATAACATCGAAATGTTTGACTGTTTAAACACTCTATCTGAGACATCATCAACACGAGCACGAAAAAATGAGCAAAATTAGAAATGAAGTCCAAAAACCTCACGCTGTCGGATAAAACGATATACCTTGTCATCGCGGACCGATTTGCAAAGAATTTAAATGAAGACTGACTACAGATATGATCCTGTGAAGTATAGTCTTAACTTTTGAACGGCCAACGCAGAGTATTCCAACCAAAAGTCACACAAAATAGTTGAGAACTCGCAGAAATGAAACTCAAACGAAAGAAATAATGCAGAAGCAAACAAACATAGATATGCGCACACATGTGAATATGTCACCAACCAAAAATTGAAACATTGTTCTACAAAAACAACAATAGCATAAGCATGACAACATCGTGTTGCTGGTAAAGGCTGAGCTGTGCCGAACGAAACGAACAAACGATCGCCGATTGTCACCGCTTCGCTTGCAGCTCGAACATCTTCGCAGACAAGGTTGCGCAGCTTGCATTTAACGCAACTTTTTCCGAATTCGTATAAGAAGTATAACCTTAATAATCTAGTATCATTCATATTCACCAAAATTTACATTCTGGTTAAAAAAATATTGCATGTCAAGTCGAAAATCACTATTTGAGGTATATATAGGTAGGACAACCGTGGAAGTTTTACTTTTATACTTTTACAACCTGTTGCTACAGAGTCTTATAGTTTCACTTAACGGTTGTACGTATCACATAAAACTAGAGATAGATTTAGGGTTATGCACATATAAATGCAAATGATGAGGAGAAAAGTTGAAATCCCGATGACTGGCTATCTGTCCGTCCGTCCGTGTAAGCCAAAAGCAAAAAATAATCGGAAAACTGCCGCGCACACAAAACCACATTAACCGAAAACGTATAAAGTGCCATAACTAAAAAACAAATTTAGATATTAAACTGTAATTTGGCAAAGGGGATCATAGCAGCAAGGGACACCTGCGGGCAAAAACTTTTGAAGAAGTGGGCGTTGCTCCACCCTCTAAGCCAAATGATCTCAGCGCAAATACTATAAGAATGAAAATCGATGAAATCGGCTTTATGGGAGCAGTTTTGCTTAAAACCCTCTCCCTTTCCTTAAACCCTCTTACTCTCATCCGACCACGTGACATTTCGCCATTCCTCTAAGTCGAATTACTGTACAGTCGTGTCCACTCCAGCCTCTTAGATCTTATTACCTGAGTCGACAAGGGCTTTTTCGCTGGTCTCCTACCACGCAGTCCGAATTCCTCAAGTCCCTACACTAATGTTGCTGCTCTGCGTCTCTCCTTCTTCGGCCAACGTAAAAATTATCACTTTTGTTTTATATTTTTAATATTTTTGACAAATAAAAAATTACTTACTTATTTCCAATTAAAAAAATGTCGATACCGTAAAAAGTACTGCTATAAAATGTCGCCTTATATACGTTCACTTTAAAAATTTGAACGGTAAGTTGTGCATGGCCACAGGTCTATAAATGTGTTTACATAAAATTGCTGGTTTTCGGTCTTCTGGTTGACGATTTGCATCTTAAAGCACTTCCCTGGCTTTGATTCTTGCAAGTTGCAAGAGTATAAAATGCTCGGTTGCACGCAAACTTGCATTTTCTTACTTTAGTTATAAACAGCGTTAAAAAGCTACGCTACTCTCGCATGTGTAGGTGTGTAGTTTTTTACCTGACGAAACTCTGAGCAGAGCAACGCACATACTTTTACCAGGAATAAAGGGATGTTCAACTTATTCCAGTATGAGAGCACCTCAAAATTAGCGTTTTTTATAACATTTTCCATTATGGCCAGATTGAACAAAATAATAATTTTTGGGCATTTATCAACCCAACGCCCAAAATTTAGTACGAATAAAAGTTACTATATAGTGGTTATTTCTTATATGGAGAAAATATTTATATCTTTTTAAAGTATATTAGAACAACTTTGGACCTTTCAATACCCAATAAAAGGACTTAAGCTTGTTAGCTCTCATTCATTAAATGTTTTTAATCATTTTCCGTTGAAAATAATACTATGATGCTTCAAATTACAAAACGTTTCATCAAATACCTTTATATTTCACAAATTTATTTAATTTTCCTTGTTTTAAATTTTTTATAAGTGGTCTTGAACGATGCAACAAATCCCTCCGTTTACATATTTTTTTGCTAAGATTTCAATCTGGCCATCGCTCGTTTCCAATTGTTAAACGTCAAAACCTACTGAACTCGATTAGCTGTCAAAGTTCAGTAGGATTTGACGTTTAGCAATTGCTCTCTCACTTCCAGTGAGAGAGGAGTTAAACATCTTTTTATCTCTGCTTTTACATTGTTCTGCTATGGCTCCCGTCAAAGAGAAAGTGGCAGCTATAGCATAGCAATAATTTTAGAAATTTTGCTGCTATGGCGAAACTACTTGAATCCTTTTTTTATGATTTTATGGTATATTAAAACAACTTACTTTCGATCTCTCAATACTTAGTAACGTAATTAAGCCTATTAGTTCTCAATTAATAAATGTTTTTAATCATTTGTAATTGAAAATTAATCCTATTATGCAACGAATTACAAAAAGTTTCATGAAATGTAATTAAATTTCGCATTTTCTTTGATTTTTATTGCTTTAAATTTTTATTAACGATCTTGAACAACGGCAACAAATTCCTCCGTTCACATATACTTTTGGTATAATTTCAATCTAGCCGTTCCAGTCATTCCAATTGCAAAACGCCAAAACCTATCCAATCCAGTCAAAGTTCGGTAGTTGAACGGCTCTCACATTTCCAGTGACAGGAGAGTTGGGGATCTCTTTATCTCTGGTAATAAGTATGAGGTGCAAAGTCACCCGGAAGTTCGAAAATCTTAATATTAGTTATAAGGAGCATAGGGAAGTATTCAACCCAGCTTTGGCATACAGAAATACTATTAAAATATATATCTCACACATTGACCGACACTTTCAATGAAAAGTCCGCTATAGGTACGGGGGGGTATTTAGGTATACGTATTGATTTATTGCGATTTTAATTGGTTTTAACAGTTCCGTTATATGGGGTGTGAGCGGGGTTATCTTCCTAATTCATCCTAATTCATTCATTTTTACATTGGAGCTAGGAGTTCTTATAGTGTTTGCGCTGAGCAAATTTGGTTTTATCCTTAGTAGTTTAGGAGATATATATATAAAACTTATTAGAGGTAGGGGTAACACCCACTTTTTACAAATTATTTACCCACAAGTGCCCCTTGCTAGGTGATTTGGGGGCAGTTGCCCGATTACACGACGAAACGATTCGAATTGAATTTAGCATATATCTAACGTAAAATAATAGCGTAAATCAGACCACAAATTTTTAAGTCCTCAAATACCGAATACGTGCACGCAGTGTCAATGGCTAACTTTACACTCATAATATCAGTCGACCTGGAAGATATGTCATATCTCAACCCGAATAGACCTGGAATAATATTTATTTTTATTTTGATTAAAACCAACTCAATATTAACCGCCAAATACATAGCGATTGTACATATATACCAAAAATTTTTATCCTGCTCCTATATCGGTCAGGAAATGCAGTTATCATAAGGGAGTACCAAGCGCCACTCCCGTTTTTTTGGAAATACAAACTATTGCCAAGATCTTTAGTTAATTTCTACTATGTTTATACAATCATGTGAAAAAGTTTAAAAATCTTTGATATTGTTTTTGTGGAACTTTGCAAAACACGTAACGCAGAGGCCAACATCGCACTTGCAGCAAGCAGTACGACCACTTGTTTTACATAAATCATCAGCACGCCTTTTACACAAGGTACCACTAGGTAATCTTGTCCATCGAAGCGAAGACTTCTGTCTACGTCTCTTAGACTTTGGTGCACAGTTGTTTTATATGTTCCAGTTTTTTTGCGATATAGTTACAAAGCGTTTTGAATGCAAACATCCAGAAGCGAAGTAGAAATTTTTCCCCTGTAATCAATTCGATATAGATCTACATTTTCGTCTAAGCGGTCTACTCCCCACATGTATTTATTGTTTTCTGTTACAGCACATGGGCATTGAATTAAAATTTTTTCTTTCCTCCTTTGAATACCGGAGCACCAAAAGTGGTAGATGTAATGCTAACCACAGAATCGTGTAACCATTTTGTCATATATCGCACCATTGTTGACAGAAACAGTTATGAATCAGTGTACAAGTTTTAGAAAGACGCATATCCACGAGTTTTTAAATATCTCAGTAGTGGAAAGCTTATGGAGTATGGTAAATTTTGAACTTCTTCGAAAAAATCGTCAATCAAATTTATGTGAACAAAAAAGCTTCGTTACAACTTAAGTATTAAAAAACAAAGATTGTGTTTATAAAGATTTAATATTTTTTGTTTACCTATAAATTTCACGTTTGTACATCACAAATTTTGAAATGTGATGTCACAAAGCTTTTGACCCCCTCTGCCCCTTGCCACACAATGTCACTTCTGGATGATACCCTCCCCCACCTTCAAGGTGTGACGTAATTTATGGATGGATTATGGATTTTTACCTTCCTAGGGTTTTTAGATATTGTCTCAACTGAGTACATCGCATTTATTTCTATGTCATATACCAGGTTAGCATTATTATTATCATTATTTTCACTTTCATCGACTTCCCACTTTCAGTTCGACTTTAGCTGAGCGGGGTACACATTATCTGAGGCTCCACCTGCATCCTCTTCTACATCACCTTCTACACTTATATTGTAATCATTCTGTAACTTACTATCACTTTCCAGATTTTCAATAAAGACTAACGCTTCACACAGGGTAATTTTTCTTAAAGCAAAATATTATAAAACTTAGTTTTTTTTTAGTTTACACAAAACTATTGACAATATACATACATACATACACAAATGTCTATGTAATACCGTACCGTACCGTCGTGCCCAAATATTAACACACATACTCAATTATAAAAAAGTAAAGAAGAAATCTATGTACATACATATGTAAGTATTATAAAATATTTGTACATACATATGTAAGTATTATAAAATATTTGTGTACACATATCTAATAGCACTATTAATCATTACAAATAAAAGGTTTAAAAAAATGTACACAGAAAATATATTTTGCAACTTACCCCTTCATATAATTCATTTCCCAAATTTTCAAAAATTATTCTTTATCAACACCGTAACGGATGCTTTTTATTCCACACGCAGTTCACAAATGGCTTTCGGATGTGTATGTACGAGTATGTAACTTACAGAAAGATTTTCGAACTTTCAATTACCTTTACAGGTGTTTCATATTTATCGGTCAATAAATAAAATATCTTAACAAAATTAGATTAAATAGTATTGGATATACTACAGTTTAATTCTGAAAATGTTTGAACTCAGTTAATGAGCGAGCCAGTTCCCAACCACTAAATACAAAGATTTTCTTTATTATTTTAGGCCGCGTATGTCAATCAGTGTGTATTATCTTCATATAATTGGAAACATGTTTTGATCTTCAAGCAGACTTTAAATCGTTTATGTATAGTATACTAGCTGACCGGGCAAATTTTGTTATGCCCAAAATAGATTTTTTTTTTTTAATTTCAAAAATTACACCAGTATTGGTTTTAATAGAATATGAACTATTTTTCCTTATTTCATTGTGCATACTTTAAATACCGCCTTTTTTGTCCTTGACAAATTCCCAATATTGAAAACATCGCGTCCAGGATTTGTTGACAATTTAATAAAATTAAGATTGTACTATGCTCATTCAATTTTATTAGTTTTAATCGAGTCTCGAAAATATATAATTTTAGTACATATTTAGTTTAGGGCTGCACGGTATACGATATTTTTGGTTTTCTGTTCCGCGGCGTAAATAAACAGTGAGGAAGGTTTTCCAACACTGGAACACGCCACATAGAGCAGGCCATGTGAAAAGCAAGACATTTCTAAATTTATGCCGCATACTTCCAGTGACTTGTTTATTGTCATCGCAAATGCAAGTTTCACTGGGAACTGCAAACGTCTGAATTGGAATGGCAAATCTGTTGAAGTTAATGGAATTCGGGGAAGTAAGCATTCCTCTCCCTTGAACGGGCCTTTCAAAATGCTTGCCACTATTAAATTGTCCATTAGCTTGGTCACAATCAGTCGAGTACCATTGCACAGTTTGGGAGCATGAAGATTCCGTAGCATAATAACTACATACCCAACTTTGAGACGCAAATTATGAGGCGGCGTTCCAGGCGGCATTAAAGAGTTTAAGAACTCCACTGGGTAATTTACTACCTCGTCTTCATTTTCAACGCGATCGATTGATTTATATGACCGCAGATCTCCCGGAATTTGATTTTGAATCGTCCAATTCAAGTCGTTGACATCCATATTTTTTGCTGCTAAAATTGCGCGCGTGCTTAACCAATCGTAATTACCATAATTTTGAGCAATATTTGGATATACACTACTGTTTAGTTCATATTTATTAGATGTGAATTGGCAAATAGTAGTTGGAATCGATATTAATCCACTGCAAGGATCTATTGGAACTTGTCCATTTCCGATTCGCAGCAGCTCTTTTGAAAAAGCCTTCGCAGTTCTATCGATTTGCAGCAAAACTCGCATATCATTGTCAATGAAATGGTTTTAACAAACCTCCACAAATGCGATGACTTCAGACATGCGTTTAGCTCATCTGCCGCTGTTGATTTTGGAATTACGGGAAGTGTTTGTCTAAAGTCGGCCGACAGCAATATCATCACTTCTCCAAAGCAACGATTATTGTTGCGCAAATCTCTCAGTGTTCGGTCGAGTGCTTCTAATGATCGTTTGTGGGTCATTGTGCATTCATCCCATATGATTAACTTACATTTTTTTAAAACTTGTGCCATTGCTGATTGCTTTGAAATATTGCAAATAGGACTTTCGTGTATTTGCAAGTTTAATGGAAGATTTAATGCTGAATGTGCCGTTCTTCCACCTTCTAACAGTGTTGTAGCAATCCCGGTAGATGCAAGAGCTAATGCAATACCACCTTGACCACGTATTGCTGCTAGTATTAAAGACAATAGGAACGTTTTGCCAGTCCCGCCGGGCGCATCGAGGAAAAATATGCCACCGTTTCCACTATCTACAGCATTTATTAGCTGATTGTACGCACTGCTTTGCTGTTCATTCAACAGTGGAACATTTGTTTGTACTTGTTGTTGCAAGTGAGTTATATCGTAAGCACGCTCGCGTTCCAATTCGCGACTCAATAAATCCCTTGTTTGACGACTTGGTGCGGGCATATGAACTTCAATCAATAGTTTTCCACTCATAAGTAAACATAAATCTTCAATAAGGACTAATGCTTCATTGTAGATGTCAGCGTTCATTTGTAAGTCGACATTGCTCGTCGCTAATCGCAGGCGATGCAAAATATCTTCTGCCATGTAATCTTTGTACGTATCCCATAATAGACGCGGGTTTGAAGGCTGACATGTCGAAATTATAATAGCGAAAAGTGTACGAACTGCAGTGGCTGGCGAAGAAGCTATTGCATCCGCTAGCGTTTGATTCCAGTGACTGTCGTGTTCAAGCAATTGCAATTGTTGACATGCTTCTCGAACTGTTGCACAAATGGTACCATCTACAGTCCTCAATGATTCAAATGAAGTTGAACCGGGGACATTAATCAAAAGCAAACGTAGGTAAAAGCAATCATCGTTCTTTGGATGGATTATATAAATTCTTCGAAATGCATCAGTTGAAAAAGCACCTGGATAACCATCTACCGGATGGCCGTTCTTCCTGCGGAACCATTTCTTCGACGATGCATTCCATGTATAATACCGAGGCATCTCCGAGTAAAGCAATGTTCTCTTGAACGGATCACTGGCGCTTGTTGCAAAGAAACCTGTTAAAGTAGTTGCTGGTAGTATTTCCGTTCGCTGCACTATGTTCTCTGCGTTGAAATAAACTCGCTGGCCATTCTCCAAATGAGCTGTCAGATGCACAACAGTAGGATGGCGTTCATGAATTGCAAATGAAAATATTCTCCAGATTGCTTCATTGTAGTTCACATATCTGCCCATTTGAAATTTACTAATTTCATCTCGTTGAACGCCAATAACCGCCATATCGCTTCCTTTGGTGACATACGTCACGTAGGCCATTTAAAGTTGACCCATCTGGCAACACTGTAACTTTTAACAGCGCTGACAAATCGGCTAATGTCATACCGCGTTAGAAGCGTCATTCAAAGACAATTTATACCATGGAACAGTACACTCCAAAAGAACGCGCTGAAATTGTTCAGCTTTATATTCAAAATAACTTTTCAATTGTGTTACTCAACGTGCGTTTCGCAAAAAAAATAAAGTGAAAAGTGCTCCAGTTAAGAACACAATTAAGTCTTTATACGCAAAATTTGTGAACACCGGTAATCTCAGTAATGCCAGTCATGCATCCAGACAACGCACAAGACGTTCTGATGAAAATATCGAAGCTGTACGAGCCAGTATTGAGGAGACTCCATCGACATCGAGTTATCGCCGCTCTCAGGAATTAGACATCTCTCGCACCACTCTCCGACGCATAATTCATAAAGATTTGAAGATGTTTCCATATGGATAACTTCTGGTTTCAACAGGACGGGGCTACATGCCATACAGCTCGACCAACAATCAATTTATTGCGACCATTTTTCCCCGGGCGATTGATATCGAAAAATGGTGATGTTGACTGGCCACCGAGATCACCAGATTTGACGCCACCAGACTTTTATTTGTGGGGTTATTTGAAATCCAAGGTATACGCTAATAAGCCAAAGACCTTAGCTCAACTGAAAGCCAACATTCGACGTGAAACAGCCGCCATATCATCCGAAACATTGGCCAAAGTCATGGAAAATGTCGAAAAAAGAATGCATTTAGCTGTCAAAGCTAAAGGTGCCCATTTACGCGATCTAATTTTTAAATATTAGCTGAAACAAATCCCCTTGGACCAAAATAAATTATTTTTGAAATGAACAAAAAACATTGTTTTCTTTTGTTCTTTGTTTTTAGAAACAAATGGGTCAACTTTAAATGGCCTACCCTGTATTTGCAAACATAATTAATTGATTTTATTGAACTGCAATACTCAACATTTATATGTGTTTTGAATGCCTTAGACAAAATTGGCGAATATGGAACGATCCATTCAGCGGGTGAGCGACGCCGATAGAGAGGGTATCCGTCGTTTCCAGTTTGAGTTTCCGAAATAAAAGCACGGGGATAGCGTTTTTTGCATTTACTGTCTGACATACAAACCGAAGACAGATCGTGTTCTCCGCATGGCCCATGAACCATATTGGCCATCACCACTTCGTGCAACTCTGGATCTATTTCCACATCAGGAATTTCGGCGGAAATGATCTATCATCAATTTGGTCAGGTGTAATTTTCTCCACCATCCAAAGAAGAATGTGTGCGTGGGGCAAACCTCTCTTCTGCCACTCCACTGAGTACATCCAGCATCGAACAGTGCCATATATACGTTGTTTCGTAATAAAGTCCATCAAACATCTGAGTTTTTGTTTAAACACGCGTGCTGTAACGTCGTGGGGATCGCTTGGTGATTGACCGGGATGCAATAGATTCGTAATGTCTGGCCATTTTGGATTGCAAGTAAATGTAACAAACAAATCCGGCCTCCATAATTGCGCACGTAAGTAATCGCATCCTGGGAGTACTCATGCATGTGTCTAGGACTGCCAATATATGTCGATGGCAAAATATAGAGTCGACCAATATCTGTAATATCCGCATCACCATTCATTGCATCTCTTAAGTGAATATACTCTTTAGATCGCAACTTCGACTGATTGTATCGCATGTAATTAAGTCGTTCTGTCTCAACTTTAACGTACATGTCAACTGCATACTGTTAAAATAACCGTCCATATCTCAGTAAGTGGTTGTCATAGTTTTGGCGAATTATCATTCGAAATGCGTAAAACTTCATTGAACTGACTTTTTTATTTGTCTCGACACCTAAAAACTTAAATTACATATATGAAGTAGCAAACAAAAACTTTTTTTTACTTTTTTTATCATCTTATATCCTAAGTGATATCCGTCTTCTCCGCGGCAGAACATGAGCGGATATTGCATTGCGTCGTAAGACCGATTTGTCTCTCTTATCCATTTTAGTGCGGTTTGATTTCTACGTTTGATGACAATATCACGCGACTGCAAATTTTCTCCAACAACAACAACTGATATTTCGCTAACTGTAGGTGCATTATATTGTCTTTCATGTGTCCCTGTTGGTCTTTTGTCCGCTTGTATGATTATACTATGATCATCTGTTGGCACACGTTCCAACGAAATCGTAAACAGTTTAATGAGGTCATTGTGTTCGTGTAACATTTGCTGCAATTGTTCGATTATTTCTCTTTTCGTTGTATTGAAGATAGCACAACGCCGATTTACTTCATCATGTGAATCTCCCAGAAAGTAAATTTGGAGATATTTGTGTTCTTGATCTGGATGCCGCAACAGCGATCCAGCGAGATGAAAAATTTGCCCATGAACCTGTATAATTGGAGGCAAGCTCTGTAGTTTCTGTCGAATATTGTTTGGCAAAAATACCTTAAACGTTGGATTGTAGTTTTGTTCATTTACAATTTCACCGCCAAACAACGTCATTGGAAAACAATCGTTGTACATTTTAGTGTGATTTAAGAAATGGCTCGAGTGAGGAGATTCACCGTAAAGCAGCTGGAACAATGGCTGTGGTAGTGGAAGCAGTTCTGGCAACTTAACCTTAACTAACAATGTACATAAATCGGTATTCACCAACACGCTAAATCACTTTCACTAAATAACTCACTTTTTAAAACAGAATATATCAATATATAAGTAAAGCAAGGCGCATTTTTATTGCCCTCTAAATTTTGCGTGTTCGATTGCAAAGCAAAATTGACGTTTAATTTAATTTGTGTTTGTTTCATAAAACTGCCATTTCCATAAGCCAAAAATAGCACGTAACACAACCAAAATTACGATATAACCGCTACTGTCACCGATAAATAAACGAAAATAGCAAGAAACAACCAAAATGTCGCGCTAGGTGGAAAATGAGATAAATTTATGGTGGATTAACAACCAAAATAATTAAAGATTGTATGGGAGGTACCACGCCCCCTTTTTCGATAACGCCAAGTTTTATGGGTGAGAATGGTGTTGTTTCCTATAGCTCTATAACAATTTTCATGTTCCTAACTTAAACACTTTTGAAGATATTCACTCTGAAAAATTCAGTTTGTATGGGAGGTGCCACGCCCCCTTTTCCGATTACCCCTTCTTTTATGTGTAGGAAGGCTTTTGATGCCATATAGGTCTACACCAATTTTCAGGTCCCTACCTTGAACCCTTTCACAGATGTTCTGCTTAAAAAATTTAGTTTGTATGGGAGGTACCACGCCTCCTTATTCGATAGCCCCCGGTTTTATAGGTGAGAGTGGTGTTGTTATCCTGTAGCTCTGTACCAATTTTCATGTTCCTTCCTTAAACACTTTTGAAGATATTCGACTTGAAAAATTCAATTTGTATGGGAGGTGCCACGCCCCCTTAATATTTTGTACATATGTACGTAAGTTGGTAAATTCTTTGATTGAAATATTGATAAAATTAAAGGAGTTTCTTAATCATCATGTGATTTAGCTCTGAGTAATAGTCAAGGCGGAGTGCAGCAATATATTTAAACTTTTCATATGTGTATGTAACATATTTAGAGTATTAAATAAGATAAAATAAGAAATATGAATACATGCAATTCTAACGATTGTAATAAATTATACAGTCCACACCGAGACAGTACAAAACGTACATACACAAACATACATAAACACAAAAAAATGTTACATATATAAGTATGTGTGTTACATATACTATAAAAGTTTATGTAAGTTAACACAACACTTGTTACTCAAGTATCGACTTATAACTTCCGGCACGTAATTAAGAAACAATTTTAGACGACCGGCTCTTTAGAGTATCAGAATAAATGTGTCTTTTTATTTCAAAGATTTATAGTTTATAGTTTTATAAAAATACTTATCTTCTAATTTACAAAAATTCTTATCTGTGGGAAAATTCCACAGTGCTGCTTATCTTTTATTACTATCATGTGGCTGCATTTGCATTTAATATTTATTTAGGATCAGTGTTTCTTCTCATATCTTAATTTTACATATCTTCTGGTTTTCTTAAATAAATGTATCTTCTTATCTACCAGACTATCTTCACACCATCTGTGTTTACTGTTGTTCTTGGGTTAGCATGGGATGTAACTCCTCCCCCCTTAGATACAAAACTCTCCTGAGGTTTGTTTACAATTTCTATTCGCATTTGTTTTCAAACATATACAAGAGAAGGCTTATTAAAAGTAATATAATAATAAAAATTACAAATGAAATTGAATAATTAATTTTCTTATGGTACTTAAGTTCTTCTATTTTTTCTATGTTCTTTAAATGTTCCAGTCTCCTTTCTTCAAATGAAATTTTATTTGTAAAATTAATTTCTTCATTTACAGGAAAGTAAAATTTTTCTTGGAATATTTTTACCTTATTAGAGAAAATTCGATTGTTAATTTCTAGTGTACAATTTTGGTAGTGTATTAAATAATTTTCTTCCAGTATTACTTTCCTGTGATCACAATCTTGTACTAGCTTAGTATTTTTCAAATTATTTAATATTAATGTTCCATCGTTAATTTCAATTATTTATGTTCTTAATTGATAGACATGTTTTTATAAAAATACAATGTTTTTAAGTTTTTAATTCATTAAGTGTTTTGTCTTTTTCATATGTATAAGTTTTATTATTGTAATTAAAAACTGTTTCTGAAACGGAAGTAATTTCTCTCATTTGTTCATTTGAAATGGGCTGAATAATTTTTAATTGAACTGTGCTAAAATTTCGTGGTACTTTTACTATTAAAAGGAGCAGTTTTTCTGCATACTGTATTGCACACATTTTTAAATGTTGCAACTTCAATAGGTCTATTTCGTATACATAAACTTCTTCACTTGTCAAAATCCCTGGATGTAATAATCCATGTTTGACGGCTGCAATGCTGTCATGAATATGATCAATGTTTTCTTTAAGGACATGTATTCTTAAGATTTGCTCGTTAAACATGTTGTTTAATGTAGCATCCTTTAGAATTTTATCATTTCCTATTTCATAATCTAGTATTTTCCCTGTCTTGTTCTATTGTTGTTTTTAAATATTTAAATGTTTTTTCAAAATATTTATTTATTTTAACTTGTTGGTTTAAGGTTGTAATAGAATTGTGCATATTTTGATCAATAAACTTTAAGTGATCCTCAATATCCTTTCTATCTATGTCATCCATTGTTCCAAATAAATATTTATTTATTGTCTCAACCAAATTAAATGGCGTGTATTATAAATTCTGATGAAACTACAATTTCCGTTTTGGATGTACTAATTTCCACATATCCGCTGTTTTCATGAATCGGTTGGATGGTTAAAATGGACGTTGCTGTTGGAGCCATTGTCATTAGTATCAAAAATATTAGTGTCCAGTTGATCTGCAAATTTATTTTCTCTTTTAATATTGGTTGTATGTACATTATCTAGTTTAAGCTTCCTATATCGTGGTGCGTTCTTATGACGTACTGCCACATAATTCTTACCAAATGCTTCTTCCTTATTTATTACAACATTTTCTCTTTTTTCATTAAGTTTTTTAATATTGTTTTCTTTTGTTTCTTTTAATTCTTTGAATATTATTTCTTTATTTACTTTCCCATTTTCTATGTAAACTGCTTTTTCCTTAGTTACCGAATGAATCGATTTGTTATAAATTTCGACACATCTAAACATTTTTTCTTGAACTGAGAGGGTCCTATATTCTAATTCAGCAACTCTAAGTTTTTCGCTAATTGTATTATGAAAACGTTCTATATCCGAATTCCCTGTATGACTATTTGATTTGGTAAAATGAACCTCTATATTTTCTATGTTAAAAAAATCCTTAACATTAACGTTATTAAATTCATTATCAGCTATAATTTTTCTTGGCTTTCCTTTAATAGAAACATATTGTCTAAGTTTTTCAACAAGAGTCAATCTATTTCTGTTTTCCAAAGGCAATGCCATTGCAAATTTTGAGAATTTATCTATAGTTGTCATGAAAGTTTGCTTTAGGAATGTAGAAGTATCAACATGAACAATAATTTCATTAGGAGTTTGTGTTATGTGAAACTTAGGTTTCAACGGATTTCTGTCATACTTTACTTTATTAAATATAACGCAATTGTTTATATATTTTTGTATTAACTCTTTTAGTTCCTTAATATATATAAGGTGTTTTAAACCATTATAATTTTCATTTATGCCAGCATGACTAGTTTCATATTTGTGGTACTTTGAAATGTACCGATATGCCTCTGTTTCATCTGACAAGTCTTTGGCATGAAATAAACATTTAAAGAATTTGATACTATTGCCAAATATGTATTTCGATAAATTTTAAAAATTTCCCGCTTTTTTAGTTTTACTATGTGTCCTTAAGATGTCTACCATGTATTGGCTATTAATGTCATCTTGGCTTATGTAAATCTTAAGATTTTTACCTATTTTTTCAGTGTCTCTTACTTTATGTTCACATAAAATAATTTGAGTCTGATGATGATTGATGTCAGATTCAAGTGTAGGGATATGGTCATTTAATTCTTCTACTTGAGAGTGAATTGTAGCTACTGTACTCATGTTATCATCTTCTTCAGAAGTTTGATTTATGAGGCAGATTTCTCCAGAATCTACATCTAATCTGTTAAGAAAGTCGGCCAATGTATTTTATTTGCCTTTTATATAATGAATACATATATCGTATTCTCCAAGTTTCAGAAGCCACCTTTGTAATCGAGGATTTATGTCTTTTCCTTTATATTTTGTTTGTAATCACTTAAGTGGTAAATGATCTGTTAAAAGATCGAATTGCCTACCATAAATTTAAGGTCTAAAATAATTAACTGCCCAAACGATGGCTAAGAGTTCCTTCTCTGTTGTGCTATATTTCTTCTCGTGTTCATTAAGTGTCCTGCTAGCACAGCAAATGGGATGGCCATCTTGCATTAATACGGCACCAATTGCAAAATTGCTAGCATCAGTTGCAACTTTAAATTTCTCTTCGAAATTGGGATATTTTAATATTGGATCGTTTACTAAAAGTCTTCCTAGTGTATAAATAGCGGCTATAAATTTTTGATCTTTAATATTAATACGAACTCCTTTTTAAGAAATTTTGTCATGCCAATAGCAATTTTAGCGTAATCTTTAATGAATTTCCTATAATATTCTGTTGCTCCCAAGAAAGATTTAATTTGCTTTACTGTTTCACGAAGCTTTAATTTTTGAATTGCTTCTATTTTATTAAGATTCGGTTTAAATCCTTCTGTAGTTAAAATGTGACCAAGATATTCAGTAGTCCTAGCGAAAAAATTGCATTTATCGATTTGAATTTTTAAACAGTGTTCTCTTAATTTTTTATAAACTTTTTCTATACTTTCCTTGTGTTCTTGATTATTCTCTTAAGACAAAGTTCATTAATCTTTTGAAAGTGGCTGCGCCGTTCTTTAACCAAATGGCATTCTTGTGAATTCATAATGACCTAACGGTGTAGAAAATGCAGTTTTTTACCTCTCATATCGTTTTATAAGAATTTGATGGAAACCTTTGGCTAGATCAATTGTCGTAAAATATGTTGCTTGACCTAATTTTCCAGATATGCTATCTGTATTTGGACTTGGGAATTTATCAGATATAGTTATTTCATTTAGAGCCCTGTAATCTATTACTATTCTCCATTTCTTTTTACCAGAATTATCCATTTTCTTTGGGCCAATCGAAAGTGGTAAATTGTATGGGGAACTGCTTTCTTTAATTATTCCCTGGTCCAGCATTTCTTTAATTTGTTTGGTTATCTCCTCCTCTTGTATTTGAGGGTATTTATAAATTTTTGAATATACAGGCTTTTCAGTTGTTGTAACGATTTCATGTTCTCAATGGGTTCAATTGAATGAATTTCTTACTTAACAAACGGGCATGGATTTAAAAATTGAATTAATATAAATGTAATTATTTTTCAAAATTAATTATTGCGTTTATTGGTCTTACAATATTCTGCCCTATTAAGCAGTTGAATTTTCTATTAAAAAATGGTGTTAAATGCCAATGCACGAAGTTTTCACTATTGAATTCCGTAGGCAAGGGAGTTTTCACTTCTTCAGTAATGAAATATTCACCACTCATTGTTTTTAATTTAATGGGATTTTCTGATTTAGTTTTCCTAAATCCTAAATCTACTTTACTATTTAAAACTGAAGTTGTTGAACCGATGTCGATTGAACACTTCAATCTATTTCTACCTATAGTTAGTTCTACTATTGGTAGCTCCTCCCCCGTGCTGGTGACCGAAAATTTTCGCCCTGATTGTAATCCATATGGTCTATTTCCATGAGCACAGGCCTTTGACTTCTATTGCTATACCCACTCTGTTGTGAATAGCTATTTCGTGATGCTTGTTGTGGGTTATTATTATTATTTACTCTACTATTATTTCCCCAAAAACGTTGTTGTGTTGGAAAAGAAGGCTGAGGATTACTAGCAGGGATAATGGGATGCCCAACTTATTCCAGTGTGAGAGCGCCTCAAAATAAGCGTTTTTTATAACATTTTCCATTATGGCCAGATCGAACAAAATAAAAAATTTTGGGCATTTTAAATTAAAATATCCAACATTTATTACGGTTGCAAATTATTGTATATTGCAATTTTAATATATGGCGAAACTACTTAATTCCTTTTTTATGATTTTATGGTATATTAAAACAACTGACTTTCAATCTTCCAATACTTAATAAGGCGAATTAAGCCTGCTAGTTCTCAGTTAATAGATGTTTTTAATCATTTGTACTAGAAATTTAATTCTATTATGCGTTAAATTACAAAACGTTTCATGAAATATATTTAAATTTCACATTTTATTTGATTTTCATAGTTTTAAATTTTTATTAGCGATCTTGAACGAAGGCAACAAATTCCTCCGTTCACATATATTTTTGGTATAATTTCAATCTGGCCGTTCCAGTCATTCCAGTTGCAAAACGTCAAACCTACTCAATCCAGTCAACTGTCAAAGTTCGGTAGGTTTTGACGTTTAGCAATTGCTCTCTCACTTCCAGTGACAGGAGAGTTGGGGATCTCTTTATCTCTGATTACTAGCATGTACTCTATTGTTTGAATCGTAATTATTTTGTGAGGGGTAATAACGCTTCCCATAGTTACTATATTTATTTTTATTTTGCTGGATTAATCCAGTATCCTCTAAGCAATAAAAAGCTTCCCTTAGTTTTCTAATATCCCTACTCAAAATTATGGAGGACAAATGAGGACTAATTCCGTTTAAGAAAGTTTTTAGAAAAAATGCCCCGTTGCCTTCCGGTGAAAAGGCTATGGGTTTCTCACTATCAAATTCGTACTTAATATTAGTTTTATCTAAAATATCCCTTAACTTTACAAAATATTCACTTACATTGTAGTGCTTAACGTTGATTGCCTGGTGGTACAGAGTCTTGTAGCTCTCCTTTACCCCGAAGTTCCGGATGAGTTCCTACTTTACGTCGTCCCACATCGGTGTGCTTCTTAAAGGTCGGACTACCTTCAGGGCGTCTCCATTTATTTTCGTTAGTGCGTAGCGTTGAATAACAAATCCCTTTAACGATGGGTTATCGTTAAAGAGGCGGAGTATGGCATCCATTTCTCTTATAAATGAGAATAGGTCATAACCATCACTTCCGTTGAATGGCCTTATTCTCGAAGCTTCCTTCAGGAGCTCGGAGCTGTTAATAGTTGCCATGGTGATGTTAGAATTTTCTTTTTTTTTTTATGTGAACTCTTTTAGGGCCTCGGAAACGCCTTATTTTTATTTTTAAAATCGGTTTTTTTTTGTTTATGCGTGGATTTTTTTCGGAAAATCCGAGCGACCCGTTTGACCAATCTTAAGGTTATGTCAGACGTTTACCGATTGCGCTAATTAAGAAACAATTTTAGACGACCGGCTCTTTAGAGTGTCAAAATAAATGTGACATTTTATTTTAAAGATTTTCTTGCTTTTATAATTTTACAAAAATACTTATCTTCTAATTTACAAAAATTCTTATCTGTGGGAAAATTTCACAGTGCTGCTTATCCTTTATTACTACATGTGGCTGCATTTGCATTTAATATTTATTAGGATCAGTGTTTCTTCTCATATTTTAATTTTACATATCTTCTGGTTTTCTTAAATAAATATATCTTCTTATCTACCAGACCATCTTCACACCATCTGTGTTTACTGTTGTTCTTGGTTTAGCATGGGATGTAACTCGTGTGACCGAAATGCACCCGAAAGTGCATGGTCAGCGTCTGCACTACCTGTTGTGCAGCATAAGATTCGTGAAAGCGAATCAAGCCACTTATAATTATTCAATTTAGAATAAAGCATAAATATTGTACTTTTGGTTAAGCAAGTTTCAGTTCTAATTACTCAATAAAGCTACGAGTTAACGCTGCCCCAATGCAGCGCCGCTAAAATAAATATATATTTTTTGTTATTTAATAACTAAAAAGCTTAACTGGCGACCGAGCTAAAAAGTCAAAAATAATAGAGAAATAAAGGCCCCCTAGTAGCTTAAGCAAACGGGAAGCACTAGTTGCTAGCCAGCTCTATTCGCGAGTGTCTAAATCGGTGAAAACAACTATTCTAAGGTGAAAAAAAGAAAAAGTTAAATTTTTTTAAAAAACAAAATAAAAGCCAACACAACGTAATCTAATCAAGTGCATTGTGCCAGAGCGTTAAAAGGAAAAGCAGAATTAAAGAAAAAACGCCACAGAAAGCAAATAAAAAAATGAAGAAAGCTTTAAAATAATAGAAAAAACACTGCATTAATTAAAAAATAGAAAAACAAGAATTTTGCGTAAAACAAGTGAAAAACAAAAGACACACAAAGTGTTATCTGGCAGACTTAGCGTCTGGCGGTGAAAATAAGGAAATCCATGACATGTCTAAAAACGCGGAGATATTATGAATAAAATTTAAAACAAAACTAAAAACTACACGTGTAACAAATACCAAATAACTGAAGAAAAGCATGCACAAGTGAAAGAATGAACAAAGCAATAATACAAACCTAACGATGTGTAAAAACTAAAAAATATCGAGAGATTGCTTAAGAAACTAAATCTAGAAAGAGTTGAGAAAATATGCAGTTCATCATTAATCAATTAATAATTATTAATAATTAATTATTAAGAGAGCACGCAATTCCAAAGCTATACAGTCCAGCCATAAATATCGATGTATTGCATTAATACAAAAACAACGCCCCCAAAAACAAACAAATACAGCTTAGCAATTGGATGACGATTCCATATCCTGATCGGCAGCTAATAGAAATAGGTACTATCAGTAGAACCAGCGACAACAGAATCCCCAACAACAGCCTACAATAACTATACTTAGACATTATATTAATTTAAGAATTATATTATATATAGAATTTTAATATATTACACTGTGGAATATTTTTGGGATTATTTTCTGGGGGGTGAGAAATTCCAAGTCAGGGTAATGGTACTAGGTCAGTATAGTAAAACCCTCAAAGGGTTTGGCGTTCGTATGTGTCAGTTTTCTTTTTTTATGACCATTTAAATTTTTTTACAATTTCTATTTGTTTTTATTCAAAAAGTGTCATTTATCGCCTTTTTTATAAATTTTCTCCAATAACTCCAGACTTCTGGCCATAAACTACTAAAAAAATAAAGTACACATTTTTTTTTTTAATATTTAAAGTTTTAGGAAAAAAATACCTTTTTCTCTTCATACATTCATTTTTAACTTCGAAAGTGTTGCACATATAGGAAAACGGTACAGAAACAAATAAGTGAACTGTAGTTCTTAATTTTTCTAAATTTGTTTCATTAAAATCGGACAAGTGGTTCACGAATTATGTTACACTACGTTTTTGCCGAAATGTTACAACTAAGCGAAAAAACATCAAGATAAAGAAAAAATTTAAAAGGTCATAAAAAAAAAACTGACACATACGAATGCCAAACCCTTTGAGGGTTTTACTATACTGACCTAGTACCATCACCCTGACTTGGAATTTTTCACCCCCATGTTAGCTGTTGTACTGTGTTATTAATAATATTATACTGAGAATATTAAAAATATTATACAAATGGCGAACCCTAATAATATAATCCTTCCTCCCAATTCGGCACCTAATACCCCTCAGATATCCCAAAATACACAATTAAGCATGGATGACCTGTCCAGGCTCATAGCTAGTATAGCTTCAGACATAGTAAAGACACAGGGACCGCCAGTGGTACATGCGGCATTACACCCAAATGCAATTGCAACCAACATTACGGACCAAACAAACGACATAGAACATAGGAACAACTTAGGTGAATTGGATAGGATACCAGGCCATCGATTTCAAAATGTATAATTATGCATTACGGTGACAAGCGCGACTTGTCAACATTAGAATATCAAATGAACACATTGGTCCAAGGAAATAGAACAGTTTCACATTTCTATCAACAGGTGTATAGCCACCTTTCATTGATACTAAATAAATTAGGTTGTCTCGATATGGGCAACGAATCTCCTCGCATGCTGACGCAAGCATATAGAGACAAAGCATTAGATACCTTTATAAGAGGGCTTAACGGCGATTTACCTTGAATATTAGGAAAACGAGAGCCGGCAGATCTGCCGCAGGCTCTTTATCTCTGTTTAAAACTACAGAACCAAAACTTTCATATGAACCAAGCGTAAAATGCAAAATCAGTACAGCCTCCACCCTTACCTCCAAGAAGGAATTTTCCACAGCCAGAAAGGAACTGGAGGATGGAGTCATGTGTAGAAGTTCACGCAAGTGAGGAAAGTTCTCTGATCTCCATTCAATTGGGAGTGGCCAGAAACGATTCTTTTACATATGACTCAAGCAGCTCACGATTTCCGGTCTTTGACCAAGTATCCTCTGTGTAGCAAATACGTTTGAAGGCGAGCTAAAGTGAGAAGGCAAAACATCCCCTGCATTGGGTTGTGCGCTGCGTTTGGGACCCGCTACGTAAAAAAACCCCCCCCACCAACAGATGAAAGAAAATAACAGCCACGGATGAGTGACCCCCCTTTTGATGACGACCATGGAAAACGATTTAAGAACTATGATTTGAGGGCATGCACCTGGAATGTCCGGTCCCTTATTTGGGAAGGTGCCGCTGCCCAGCTGGTTGATGTCCTTCGTGAAAATAAGGGCTGACATCACCGAGCGAGGTTCTTCAACATATCGCTGATTTGCACCCACGCCCCGTCGAAAGAGAAGGACGATGTGACCAAAGATGCCTTTTATGAGTGCTTCGAGCACACTTATGAGAGCTTCTACTCGGCTTGCACTCTTGCTCTCTGAGAGCGCTCGACAACAATTCTGTATAAAAGAACTGTGAGACGGCATTTCAAACTCCTTACGTACAGCTGCAACCGAAACCATTGGTTTTCGGAAAGTGCAAAAGAACAGCTGGTACGACGAGGAGTGCCGTGTCCCAGCGGAGAGAAAACAGGCTGCCTACCTCGCAACGCTACGATTGACCACAACACGTACGGGATGGGATAGATACCGAGAGTTGAAGAGGGAAGCGAGACGCATTTGTAGACAGAAAAGGAAAAAGGCCGAAATGCGTGAGCACGAAGAGCTTCATAAGCAGGCCGACAGGGGTAATGCTCGAAAATTGTACGAATAAATGCGGCGACTTACAGAAGGTTTCCAGACCGGAGCATATTCTTGTAGAACCCCCAAAGGTGATCTAGTCACCGACACCCAAAGAATACTTAAATTATGGAGGGAACACTTCTCCAGCCTGCTGAATGGCAGTGAACGTACAACGCTAGGAGAAGGCGAGCCCGATTCCCCAATCGATGACAATGAAGCAGACGTTCCATTGCCCGACCATGAAGAGGTTCGAATAGCAATTGTCCAATCCTTAAAAAAGGAGACCCCACAATCTGCCCCAACTGCCGCGGGATTAGCCTCCTCTACCTCGCGTACAAGGTTTTATCGAGCGTATTGTGTGAAAGATTAAAGCCCACCGTCAACGAACTGATAACCGACCAGATATTCACCATGCGCCAAATCTTGGGAAAGACCCGCGAAAGGAGAATCGACACACACCACCTCTTCGTCGATTTTAAAGCTGCTTTCGACAGCACGAAAAGGATCTGCCTCTATGCCGCGATGTCTGAATTTGGTATCCCCGCAAAACTAATATGGCTGTATAAACTGACGTTGAACGGCTCCAAAAGCTCCGTCAGGATCGGGAAGAACCCCTCCGAGCCGTTCGATACCAAACGAGGTTTCAGACAAGGCGACTCCCTATCGTGCGTTTTTTTCAATCTGCTGCTGAAGAAAATAGTTCGGGCCGCTGAACTTAATCGACCAGGTACAATCTTTGTACAGCTGCTGGCGTATGCCGATGATATTGATATCATCGGCCTCAAACCTCGCGCCGTTAGTTCTGCCTTCTCCAGCTGTACAAGGAAGCAACACGAGTAGGTCTGGCAGTGAACGAGGGCAAGAGGAAACATTTCCTATCATCAAACAAACAGTCGTCACACTCGCGACTTGGCTCTCACGTCACTGTTGACAGTCATAACTTTGAAGTTGTAGATAATTTCGTCTATTTTGGAACCAGCGTAAACACCACCAACAATGTCAGCCTAAAAATCCAAAGCAGGATAACTCTTGCCAACAGGTGCTACTTCGGACTGAGTAGGCAATTGAGAAGCAAAGTCCTCTCTCGACAGACAAAAGCGAAGCTCTATAAGTCACTCATAATTCTCGTCCTGCTATATGGTGCAGAGGCTTGGCCGATGACAACAACCGATTAGTTGACGTTACGAGTTTTCGAGAGAAAGGTTCTGCGAAAAATTTATGGTCCTTTGCGCATTGGCCACGGCGAATATCGCATTCGATGGAACGATGAGCTGTACGAGATATACGACGACATTGACATAGTTCAGCGCATTAAAAGACAGCGGCTACGCTGGCTAGGTCATGTTGTCCGGATGGATGAAAACACTCCAGCTCTGAAAGTATTCGACGAAGTATCCGCCGCGGGAAGCAGAGGAAGAGGAAGACCTCCACTCCGTTGGAAGGGCCAAGTGGAGAAGGACCTGACCTCGCTTGGAATATCCAATTGGCGCCACGTAGCGAAGAGAAGAAACGACTGGCGCGTTGTTGTTGACTCCGCTTTAATCGCGTAAGCGGTGTCTACGCCAGTCAAGGAAAAGAAGACAAAGGAATTTTCCACAGCCACATAGGCACCAATTTTACCACCAGCTAGCGCATTTACTTCAACCACAGCAAAAAACTTGGCAACCAAGACGACAACAATTTAACAATTTTCAATATGATAACAACCCCTCAAGACCACCGAAACCGCAGCCACGTCCAGAGCCCATGGACGTCGACCCGAGCATACACTCTCGTCGCGTATATGAATGAAGTATATGAACAGATCCCAAGAAAGTGAGCGCTTTGGCGAGAGGCCACAACAGTTTCTGAATCAACAGCGAAGGAAGGAGCAATGAACATTTCACATTGACAGAGCTTTACAGGAAGACGGACAATTTGGTGAACAAAGCGATATTTATTTTTTAGAATAATTAGCTCTTCGCTCCCCTTCTTCGAAGTAAAGACGGAGAGCGGGAGAATATTAAAATTTTTAGTGGATACAGCTTTCAGTAAAAATTATGTTAAGCCAGAGCTGGAAAAAAAAAAGAATCAAAAACGACAATTAATTTTTTGCAAAACCTGTTGCAGGAAATTCATACTTATGTACATATACATACATATGTTCAACTTTTTAACTTTAAGGATAAAATTAAATTCTACTAAATGCCACTTCTCAAAACATTTGACGGTATTCTAGGGAATGATACCCTTCGGAAATTTAAAGCTGTTATATATACTGGTGAAAATTACATGACTTTAAGTAACGGCTTTAAGGTTCACCTCAAACAGCTCCCCACACAGCGGGTGAACGCAATTAATTTAGATGAGGGAAACCTCTCAAAAAATCAAATGAACACGATGGAAAACATCGTAAATAGATACCCAAACCTTTTTTTCGAACCCGACGAAAAGCTAACTTATACAACAAAAGTTGTCGGACAAATTCGGACAACATCCGATTCCCCTGTTTACACAAAATTCTATCCATATCCTGCAGCATTGAAACAGGAGGTGAAATCTCAGGTAGAAAAGCTTTTAAGTGATGGTATAATTAGACCATCTAGATTGTACCAAAGATGCCAGACGAGGCAGGAAATAAACAATATCGTATGGTCATTGATTATAGGAAATTAAACAAAGTAACGATCGCGGATAGATACCCCATTCCAGAAATTACAGAAGAAATTTCCCAACTAGGTTATAGCAATTTCTTCTCAGTTCTCGACCTAAAAAGTGGTTTTCACCAGATTCCACTAAAAAAATCTGATATAGAAAAAACTGCTTTCTCTATCAACAATGGGAAGTACGAATTTACTCGATTACCATTTGGCCTAAAAAATGCGTTATCTATTTTCCAACGCCCATTAGATGATATATTAACAGAACACATAAGGAAATGTTGCTACGTGTATATCGATGATATAATTGTATTTAGCAAAACAGAAGAGGAACACTTCGAACATATATAAAAGGTGTTTGAAACATTAGAAAACACTAATATGAAAGTGCATTAAGGAAAATGTAAACTTTTCAAAAAGGAAGTAGAATTCTTAGGATATGTAATCACACCGGTTGGCATAAGAACCCACCCAAACAAAGTTGAAGCCATTTCAAACTTTCCACAACCACAAAATTTAAAACAACTTCGCAGCTTCCTCGGCATATCAGGATACTACCGGCGTTTTATACGATTACGCTAAACTTGCAAAACCCCTAACATCTCTTTTAAGAGGGGAAGACGGTCGTACGTCAAAGAATAAATCTACGCACATAAAAATAAATCTGAATAAGGAAGCGGTAGAAGCTTTCATAAAAATAAAAAATTCCCTCACCTCAGAGGATATCATTACAGCAAAGAATTTGAGCTGACCACGGATGCGTCTCATTCAGATAGACCAATAGCATTTTTATCTAGAACATTAAGCAAAGCGGAAGAGCACTATGCCGCAAACGAAAGAGAAATGTTAGCCATCATTTGAGCATTGAATTCATTTCGAAATTATCTATATGGATCACCGATCATCAACCACTAACTTATGCGTTAAGCAACAAGAATTCTAATAGCAAGATGAAACGCTGGAAAGCAATATTAGAATAATATAGTTATGAAATGCACTACATATAAACCAGGTAGAACAAACGTCGTGGCCGACGCATTGTCAAGAATTCCACACCAAGAATCAGATTTCCATACGCTATCAATAGCGATAAATTCGGATGATAGCTCATCCCACAATTTAATATACTGCGTAGAAGTACCGATTAACGCGTATAAAAATAGCAGGTACTATGCGTTTAAATATTTTTAAATAAGAATGTAACATCCATATATCAATTTAAAATAATATTTCCCACCTACCACCGTCATATAGTAACCGAACCTGATTACTGCGAACAATATTTGATTTCTATTTTAAAAAGATATTTAAATCCGTCCGTAATAAATTGCATCAAAACGGAGGAGCACATTATGGGCAAGATTCAAGAAATTTACCCCTTACACTTTGACAAATATAAGATTAAGTTCCAAGTGGAAGACATAACAAACGAGGAAGAGCAAGAGAATATTATTATAAATGAACATAGGAGAGCGCATAGAAATTGCAAAGAGAATAGGATACAAATTTTAGAAAAATTCTATTTTCCAAGTATGGCAAATAAAATAAATAGGATAATAAAGAAATGCGTTACTTGTAAGGAGAACAAATATGATCGCCACCCATCAAAGCCGCAGCTACAAGCCACACCCATATCTAATTTCCATGGACAAATAATACATGTATACATATTATTGATAGGCAAAAAGCTAGTTCTGACAGCAATGGACAAACTTTCAAAATATGCTATGGCAAAACCCATTAAATCTAAGGCAACAGAAGATATCAGGCAACCTCTAAGGGACACTCTTTTCTTCCTTGTACCGAAACATTAGTAATAGATAATGAAAGATCATTTAACTCAGAGTCCATCAACTTTATGATAGAGAACGAATTTGGATAATAAAGAAATGCGTTACTTGTAGGGAGAACAAATATGATCGCCACCCATCAAAGCCGCAGCTACAAGCCACACCCATACCTAATTTCCCTGGACAAATAATACATGTATACATATTATTGATAGGCAAAAAGCTAGTTCTGACAGCAATGGACAAACTTTCAAAATATGCTATGGCAAAACCCATTAAATCTAAGGCAACAGAAGATATCAGGCAACCTTTAAGGTACATTCTTTTCTTCCTTGTACCGGAAACATTAGTAATAGATAATGAAAGATCATTTAACTCAGAGTCCATCAACTTTATGATAGAGAACGAATTTGGATAATAAAGAAATGCGTTACTTGTAGGGAGAACAAATATGATCGCCACCCATCAAAGCCGCAGCTACAAGCCACACCCATACCTAATTTCCCTGGACAAATAATACATGTATACATATTATTGATAGGCAAAAAGCTAGTTCTGACAGCAATGGACAAACTTTCAAAATATGCTATGGCAAAACCCATTAAATCTAAGGCAACAGAAGATATCAGGCAACCTTTAAGGTACATTCTTTTCTTCCTTGTACCGGAAACATTAGTAATAGATAATGAAAGATCATTGAACTCAGAGTCCATCAACTTTATGATAGAGAACGGATTTGGCACCAAAATTTATTATTTCGCAAATTTTTGTTAAGATAAATAAGAGATTAGGAACTGAGTTATCACCCAGATTTAGGAAAGAAATTGTCGCGCAGAATTATAACACCACCGTTAAAGCTAAAACAGGCAGGATTGTTCACAAAAACAACATAAAACAATGTTAAGAAAAAAATTACTTGCAGGTGAAAAAAAACTTCGAAATGGAGAACCTACAAATTTACCTCATCCTAATCATATTGGCACCCACAAAAAAACCCAACAAATTGACGTTCTGGACTTGACAAACAAGGAGAAGTAAGGACAATCAACCATTATGATAAAGTCCTACATTTTATCGCTGAAGAAACACTTTCACTTATTTCGGAAAACATTAAGACACTAAAGACAACTACTTTCGAGAACAGACAATTGCTTGAAACACCTCACAAAAATTTCATTTTAAATCTAAACGAGGTCTCCTTAATATCATAGGGAAAGGACTAAAATACATAGCAGGTACTATGGACAGTGATGACGAAAAAGAAATTAGTGACGCACTTACACAATTGCATAAAAGCGAAAGAACAGATACACAAAATATTATTAATTTATTATACTTTAGCAACCTTATTTCCGAACAAATAAGCAACGTAACCAACCATATAAATAGGCAGCAAATTATTATCAGTAACTACATAAACGAACTTAAGGAAACAGCACAGAATATAAGATTAAGACTTTAGAAGACGACTTATCAAACACACCTATCAGGTTAATAACGATATATCGCTTTTACGTAATCATGTGGACGACATTGGACAGATAGTTTTTTCAAGCAAGTTAGGAATAATACCAACAGACATACTGACAGCTACAGAACTGAACCTCATTACCAATTTCGAAAGCTATAGCCACATAAAGACAGCTGTACTTTTTCAGGATAACATGATCATCATAACAGCATCCTATCCCCAAATTAAAATTGAACCCCTTCCCAATATAAATAATAAAACTTTAGTTTTAGATAAATATAATGTATTAGTTGATGAGGACAATAATATATACACGGTAGAAATTAAAAACAATTTGGAAAAAAATTTAATTGAAGACAGGGATCAATGCTTAAGAAATATATTAAACTTTGAAGAAGCAGATTGTAAGCTCAGAATTTGTAATGAGCAATCTGTAAAAGAAGTGTTACCAGGCACATTAATATTTAAAAACTTCCAATCAAAAATTACACAAAATTGTAATAAACAAAATAAAAAACAAAGAGGAACCTTTTTAATAAAATTTAAAAATTACGAAATAAGCGTATTAATAGATCATATACTCATGTAAAAAAAGAAGTATATGAATCTTTTATGTTATCAAATGTCATAACTAAAATTAAAGAAAATATAACTTTTGCTAGTAAAGAATTAAGACCGGAAACGTTGTATGTGAAACAACTCCAGCATGAAAAAAATATTGAATTTTTGATAAATAAAAGCGACAGCTCCTCAATAATTAGCTTAAGTTCTGATATAATAATAATTGTACCTAATAATCATAATCGTTATAGCATTTTTGTATAAAAATCGTCAAAAGGTATATTTGTCTCACGAATCTAGTGCAGAGGACGTACTAAACGTGCGAAAAGGTCCTCTTTTGCAAATAACAACGGCACACCCTATGAGCAAAACCGATTTGGGACAATCGATTTAAGAGGGGAAGAGTTAACACCACACTTATTACTCAAGCATCGACTTACAACTTCCGGCACGTGGCTCTATATGCTATACGCATGCATTCACTAAATCAAATATACAACAATACAAACATATTTACTTAGGTAGGATGCGTACCAAATATTTGAAAATTTTTCATTGAGCTTACTTTGTTTATTAAACACTCGTAGAAGTGTTCATCTCGGAATACCAAAGTCATCCCAAAGGCGGCATAATGTACTTAGGAACTTTGATGACAGCCGTTTCAACGGAATGATTCGTGTTCGCTCAGCCGAATTTCGCCGCATACCAGATTATTTAAAGGACGATAGTGTATTTAACACAAATTCTAGTAGAGCGCAACTTTTTTTAGATTTACAATTAAAATAGTGCTATTTAGGTTGGGATATTCCGGAGATGGATTATCCATACGAAAGATTGCTTCATTGTTTGGCGTGGGTGATGGGTCACTATTCAAAATAAACATAACCAAGCGCATATTTAAAGCAATATTAAAATTATAAGAGAAGTTTCTGTTTTGGCCAAATGAAAATGAACAGTTGGAAATTTTTACTGCAACGCGAAAAGAGATGCCAGGCTGTATAGGATATATTGATGGATCCGAATTAAAGTTGGCCAAAAAACATGAACTTTTTTATTCAGGAAAACGCCATTATGCCATTAAAATGCAAGCTGTTTGAGACTATAGGCTACGAATTAGACATGTCACAATAGGATATCATGGACGTGTTCATGATGCCAAAATCTTCTTAAATAGCCCTCTCGCAAAACAACTTCCACGATTTTTATCTACTTCTCAGTGGATTGCTGGAGATAGCGCCTATCCACTCAAGCAATTTTTATTGAAATCGTTCAGGCAAAATAGTACGGACTACACTACGGAAGGAAAAGATAGTTTCAATAAGTCTTCTTCTTCTTAATTGGCGTAGACACCGCTTACGCGATTATAGCCGCGCGCCAGTCGTTTCTTCTTTTCGCTACGTGTTTTGAAGTTGTAGATAATTTCGTCTATTTTGGAACCAGCGTAAACACCACCAACAATGTCAGCCTAGAAATCCAACGCAGGATAACTCTTACCAACAGGTGCTACTTCGGACTGAGTAGGCAATTGAGAAGCAAAGTCCTCTCTCGTCAGACAAAAACCAAGCTCTATAAGTCACTCATAATTCCCGTCCTGCTATATGGTGCAGAGGCTTGGACGATGTCAACAACGGATGAGTCGACGTTGGGAGTTTTCGAGAGAAAAATTCTGCGAAAGATTTATGGTCCTTTGCGCGTTGGCCACGCCGAATATCGCATTCGATGGAACGATGAGCTGTACGAGATATACGACGACATTGACATAGTTCAGCGAATTTAAAGACAGCGGCTACGCTGGCTAGGTCATGTTGTCCGGATGGACGAAAACACTCCAGCTCTGAAAGTATTCGACGCAGTACCCACCGGGGGAAGCAGAGGAAGAGGAAGACCTCCACTCCGTTGGAAGGATCAAGTGGGGAAGGACCTGGCTTCGCTTGGACTGACTGTCAACAGTGACGTGTGTGCCAAGTCGCAAGTGCGACGACTGTTTGTTTGATGACAGGAGATGTTTCCTCTTGCCCTGGTTCACTGCCAGACCCACTCGTTTTGCTTCCTTGTCCAGCCTGGAGAAAGCAGAACTAACGGCGCGGGTGTTGAGGCCGATGATATCAATATCATCGGCATACGCCAGCAGCTGTACAAAGATTTTACCTGGTCGATTAAGTTCAGCGGCCCGAACTATTTTCTTCAGCAGCAGATTGAAGAAAACGCACGATAGGGAGTCGCCTTGTCTGAAACTTTGTTTGGTATCGAACGGCTCGGAGGGGTTCTTCCCGATCCTGACGGAGCTTTTGGTGCCGTTCAACGTCAGTTTACACAGCCATATTAGTTTTGCGGGGATACCAAATTCAGACATCGCGGCATAGAGGCAGCTCCTTTTCGTGCTGTCGAAAGCAGCTTTGAAATCGACGAAGAGGTGGTGTGCGCCAATTCTCCTTTCACAGGTCTTTTCCAAGATTTGGCGCGTGGTGAATATCTGGTCGGTTGTTGATTTACCAGGTCTAAAGGCACACTGATAAGGTCCAATTAGTTTGTTGACGGTGGGCTTTAATCTTTCACACAATACGCTCGACAGAACCTTATATGCGATGTTGAGGAGGCTAATCCCACGGTAGTTGGCGCAGATTGTGGGGTCTCCTTTTTTATGGATTGGGCATAGCACACTTAAATTCCAATCGTTGGGCATACTTTCGACCATATTTTACAAAGAAGCTGATGCGTGCACCTTATCAGCTCTTCGCCGGAGTGTTTGAATAGCTCGGCTGGCAATCCATCGGCCCCTGCCGCTTTGTTGTTTTTCAAGCGGGCAATTGCTATTCGAACTTCTTCATGATAGGGCAATGGAACATCCGCTCCATCGTCATCGATTGGGGTATCGGGTTCGTTTTCTCCTGGTGTTGTGAGTTCACTGCCATTCAGTAGGCTGTAGAAGTGTTCCCTCCATAATTTAAGTATGCTTTGGGCATCGGTAACTAGATCACCTTTGGGGGCTCTACAAGAGTATGCTCCGGTCTTTAAACCCTCTGTAAGCCGCCGCATCTTTTCTTAGAATTTTCGAGCATCACCCCTGTCGGCCAGCTTATCAAGCTCTTCGTAACACGCATTTCGGCCTCTTTCTTCATTTCGGCCATATTTCGGGCCCCGGCGAAGTCGATCAGCCTCAACCCATTTGAGGATGTTTCCTCGTGGAGACTGAATTTACCGACCGTAGTGCCAAAAATACCTTCTTTGCCCACCCTGGCCTGAAGTCGCCAAGCACGATTTTGACATCGTGGCGGGGCAGCTCTCACATCGTCCTTCTCTTCCGTCGGGGCGTGGACGCAACGATATGTTGATCCGCTTTAATGCGGATTGTGGCTAGACGTTCATTCTCCGGAGAGAATGATAGTACTCGGCGACGGAGTCTCTCTCCCACCACGAATCCAACACCAAACTTGCGCTCCTTTATATGGTCACTGTAATAAATGTCACAAGGACCTACATGTCAATCAATATCAAGTTTCAATAAGTACTTTTCAAAATATCGTATGCGAATTGAGAATTGTTTTGGCATTTTAAAAGAAAAATTCGATAGCTTGAAGGAATTAAAGTTTAGAATGATAAATGAGCAAAATAAAAAAGAATGCAATGAGTGGATCGTGGTACGCTGCATTCTCCATAGTACGAGGTGTGTTCAAAAAGTATTGCGAATTTTGTGTTTTTTCAAAAATTATTTATTTATTCTTGAATATCTATTTTGTCCCCTTCAAAGTTATCCCTATGAGATATTATACACTTGTGCCAACGGTTTTTTCAATCTTCGAAGCACTTCAAAAAATCATTTGTTTTATCTTCGTAAGCTCCTTCTTCGATACCGTCTTTATCTCGTCGCGAGAAGCGTAAATTCGTCCTTTCATAGGCCTCTTCAGTTTAGGGAATAAGAAAAAGTCACAGAACACACCTCGTATGTTAATCAATTTCCAAATTGAAAACGAAGGAAGCGTTGAAATTAACCCACCTCAATGTAATATACCACCAGGAAGTAACACAAGATCTAGCCTTCTTGACTTCATACAACATCATAGATTAAATTAAAATACATCATTATTTAAACGTATATTTCATATATAAAAATGTATTTTTCATTTTGTTTAAAAATTAATATAAAAAGTAATTATTAAAAATAAACTTCCGGTATATTAATTCACTTCAGGTAATTTAAAATTCTCTTGCACCACTTCTTCCACTTATTTGTATTTGTGTTTCAATTTCCCCATTGCTAATCTTTCTTTAATTTGTATTTCCATTATTTTTAATTTTTCATTACTTTCGAATTCTTTTAGTTTCATGTCCATTTCTTTGTCTGTTAGTAATAATTCTTGCCTTTCCCTTAACTCCACTCCTTTTTCTTAAATCATCAATTTCTTTTCTCTTAATATCAACTCTTTCTCCTTAAAACTCATTTCTTTGTCAATTTTCTGCATTTTCAGCTGTATCATTTCAGACTGAAATTGCAGAATATCTGCTGCCGCAGTTCTGGAATATATTCCTTTACGAATTGTCTTATTTTCACATTCGCCTTCACATGCAACCGCAGAAGACGCTGACTCGTTGAGGTCTACTTCCGAATAGTTTTCGTTGTTCTCCAAACTGTCGTTGATTACTGCTGACTCAACCGCTTTACCGCCGAAAATTTCATCCATTTCATAAAAAAACGTACACATTTTAAGTAAAGTGGCTGAAATAAAAATGTCTAGTTATTCTAAGTACCACAAGAAGAATGAATAACATTTAAATTTTCAAGATCTGATGCGATTTACTAGTCGTTCCGCTTCATTTTATAGTTTGAACCATTTACACAAATTCGCAATTCTCCTCAATACTATTTGCTTCACTTCCATACGCACGCAGAAACAGTGAAAATTATTTTTATTTACAAAACATCTTACCCTTCATAGTTTCGCCTTGCATACTCCCTGCACCCTTCGAGCGTTCCCATGATTTTACTTTGTTATATGTTGTACGCATATAACGAACCTTCGAGAGTGTCAGCTTCCAGTCGTCTATAATACATTTGAGACGTTGGCTTCTATAATTAAAATTATAATAGACTGCTTCTAAGTTGTATTTTAATTAATAGACTAGCTGACCCGGCAAACTTCATTCTGCCCAAAACAGATTTTTTTTTTTTTTCATTTCAAAAATTACACCGGTATTGGTTTTAATAGAATATGAACGATTTTTCCTTATTTCATTGTGTATACTTTAAATACCGCCTTTTTTGTTCCCAATATTGAAAAATAGTGAAGAAAAAATTATTGCTGAGTTTTTTTAACTGTTTTTGATAAAAAATTTAAATAAAAAACATGATATACAGGTAGGTTCTGCAATTTACTTCCGATTGAAATTTTGTGGAAAATACCTTCCGTACCTAATTTGACAAAATTTTTACAAATTTTACTCGGAAGTGACTTGCCAGAACCTGCCTGATGAACATTTTTTTCGAGGGTACATTAATGCTTTTTGAATTTAATTGCTTGAAAAATGCTACTCTTTTCAATAATGCTGACACAGGATTTGTTATGGAGTGGCAACTCTTTTTGTTAAAGGAGTGAATAATTGTGTGTGCTAAAAAAAATTAATTATTTTTGGGGAAAAGAGACAGAAAACTAACAAAATCTGCTCATCAATCCGGAGAATAAAAAACGCGGCATTCGGTGTATTGGAGTGCAGAACCAGGACCTACTACCACTGATTAATTTGGATTGGAAGGTTTGTCATTTCGTCGATATCACTTTTCTTTGGACACCGAGGAGAAAAACATCAGCTGTTTGGGAGACTTTTTTGGCGCCACAAAAAATTCTTATATTACCTTAGCCTAAAAGTATACCAAAAATTTTGTTCAACCATTATTCTTAAGGCAACGTATTTATAGGGTTGCCAGTTTTGTTTATTTTATATTTATATCTTTAATTGTTTATATGAATATAATTATAAGCAAATTTTAAAACCAATTATGCCAATTATCAAGACACCACCTCCAGGAGGGGATAAATTAAGTAAAACTGCCAAAAAAGATGTCACAATAGAAGAACTAACAAAAAAGCTAGAGGAAATGGAAGAAATGTGAAAAAAACTGTCAGTCGAAGTAAATACTTTAAAAGCCGAAAATATAAAGTTTAAAGTCCACTGATGTGAAGAAAATCCAGAATTTGGAAATGAAGTCGAATTCTCAACGGATGAGGAAGAACTAGCTAGAGAAACGGAATGGATTCTAAAAAAAAAAGGCCAGCCAAAAACCGAAAAGCGGAATATTCTCCTGATCTTCAGGAAAAAGCAAATAACGCCTCCACCAATTATGGTGTCTGAAGATGCCAACGGTAATGATTATCAGCAACTATATGCTATTGCTAAATCAGAAGCAAAAAGCAATTTTACTATTAAACTTTTGAAGAATGGAATATATAAAGTAAATACTTTCTCCGTAGAGGACTATAGATGCATATCGAAAGCACTTTCGTGTAGAAATATATCTTGGTATAGTTTTGAGAATAAGCAAACGCGGCCAATTAGAGTTATTGTAAAAAATTTGCACTATTCTTATGACCCAAAATCGATTATTGATGATTTAAAACAGCAAGGGTTAAATGCACTGAGTGCTGTCAATCGTCTTCAAGGGAAAAACTAAAACTCCCCTCGACATGTTTTTGGTAACATTCGATCCCATGGAGAACATAAAAAAGATTTACGAAACTAAAACTATATTAAATTCAATTGTTTCTATTGAACCGGTAAAACTGCCGAAGATGATACCACAATGCAAACATTCCCAGTCATTTGGCCACACACAAAACTATTGTGGCAAACAACCAAGATGCGTTAAGTGCGCCGGTAAGCATAAAACATCTGAGTGTTCGAAACTAGAAAACCAGCAGCCTAAATGCTGTAACTGGGGGGAAGCACATCCAGCCAACTATCGAGGGTGCCTTGTTGCCAAAGAATTACAGAAAATACGAGCTAACACAATTGGCCACAAAAAAGATGATGGTCTAGTCCAAAAAGTAGAAGGTCCTGTAGACTTTAGAACAAAAAACAATGACATCAACAACAAGAAGATCCGAAAAATACAACTGAAACATCAAAAAAATTTACTTTTGCTCATGTTCTAAAAACAAATAATAATGATAATACTCGTATATCCAATAACAGCATTTTATCACAGATCTTACAGAAACTTAATAAACAAGAGGAATTCAACACTTCTCTACAAAATCGCTTAAGCAAGCTTAAAAAATATTTTTTTAAATACCAAAGATGTCTAAATCTATAAAAATTCTTCTATGGAACTCAAATGGATTAATCAAACATAAGAATGAAATCGAAATTGTACTGAACTCAGAAAATGTTGACGTATGTATGGTATCGGAGACACATTTTACGTCACAAACCTATTTTAAAATTAAAAATTATGAAACTTACCATACAATTCATTCTAGCAATTGCGCCCGTGGCGGAAGCGCAATTCTAATCAAAAGTACAATCAAACATTTTGAGGAAGAAAAATTTCAACTGATAAATTTCAAGCTACAACAGTGACAATTTACGGAGTTAAAAGTCCACTCTCACTTACCTCTGTGTACAGTCTTCCAAGGCATCAAATCCAATTTGAAGGTCCCAAAAACTTAATAAACAGACACAGGTATAGATTCATAATGGGTGGAGATTTCAACGAAAAGAACACGCACTGGGGCTCAAGGCTTACGACTACAAAGGGGAGAGAACTCTATAAAGCACTGCAGTCAACCGGAAGTTACGCATTCTCGACGAACTTACCATCATATTGGCCATCAGATAATCAAAAGATTCCAGACCTGATAGATTTTTTCATTGTTGGCAAAATATCCCGGAATTATTTGTCGATCCATCAGGGTTATGATTTTAACTCGGATCATTCCCCAATCTATTTAAGCTATAGTGAAACCGTCATCTTTAAAGACAAAACAGCGGCCTTATACAATAAACGTACAGACTGGGAATATTTTAGAACAATGAGGAATGTTACGAAAGTAAATATGACTCTATATTAAATATAGACCAGATGGAATCTGAAATTTTACACTTTACAACAAGTATACAACACGCAGCTTGGAAAAGTACACCGGAATTAAAGGAAATTGCTGTAAACTCTCAATATCCTAATAATAAAAGGGGAAACTATTAAATTAAAGAGAAAGCTACGACGTAAGTGGCATCAAACTCGTTGCCCAGCTGATAAATCTATTTTAAATAAAGTCTCTAAAGATTTTAAATGGGAAAAATTAAGAGGTTAAAAAAATGAAAGTTTCACAAAATATCTTCGCTCCCTGAGCAATGGAAAAAAGTCCGACTACTCTCTTTGGAAAAGCTGTAAAAGACTACAAACACCAGAAACTCAAGTATGTCCCATTAAAATAAGTGCTGATAGCTGGGCCAGAGACGATTAAAAAAAAGCAGAAGTATTTTCGGATTATTTAGCAAAAATATTCTCCCCATATGAAACGCACGTTGATTATCCTACTGCTTCCAGTCAAGAGAACGAAAAAATCCCATCTTGCACAAGCAGTGAGCTAAGTGAGGAAATCAAAAACCTTAAAAACAAAAAATCCCCCGGTTACGACCTAATTACTGCCGAGGTTCTAAAACAGCTTCCTCAAATAAGTGTAGTAAAAATTACCAACATTATTAACGCAGCTTTTCATCTTAAATACGTGCCAACTTATTGGAAAATTGCTGAAATTATCATGATTCCAAAGCCAGGAAAACCAGGATATGATGTATCATCTTACAGGCCCATATCATTTCTACCGATAATATCGAAGCTATTTGAGAAAATTCTCATAAAACGTATCAATAAAATCATTGAACGAAAAACCATAATTCCAGCGCATCAATTTGGGTTTCGAGCCAACCATTCTACGATTGATCAAATCCGCAGGATAACACACGTTATTGAAAAAGCCTTTGAGGAAAAAAAATTCTGTTCTGCCGTGTTTTTGGATGTTGCAAAAGCGTTTGATAAAGTTTGTCACAAAGGACTGCTTTCGAAACTGAAACTAATTTTACCAAAAGTATTATGACATCTAAAACTATTTATCTGATGCATTTCCAAAAAGGGGCTTTCTATCTTGGGGGAAATAAAAGCAATTCCACAATGGTGTTCCCTCTTCTTTTATTTACACGAGCCCCAATAACTCAATTAAAAAGCCACATTGCAAGAAGCTTTTTTGGCTGGGGAGTAGTGAACACAGTCCACAATAATCTCCAAAAAGCTGTAAATAAAGTCGTACAATGGGCAAAGAAATGGCAGATAAAGCTGAATGAAGCTAAGTCTGTACACATTGTTTTCACATACAACAAGATACAGTACTTACCAATTTTCATAGACGGTGTTCGAATACCGTACTTTAATTCCGCTAAATACTTAGGAATGACGCTTGACACTAAGCTACGGTGGAAAGTTCATCGAAATAAGTTACTTATCTATAAACAAATAATCCGACCGATATGGAGCTATGGTGCACAACTCTGGGGATGTACTAACGCAAACAATAAGAAAGTCATCCAACAATTCCAAAACAAAGTACTAAGACAAATTTGTCAAAGCGCCTTGGTATTGTAGATGTGCTGATATAGAGCGTGATCTAGGCGTAAACTCGGTTAATGCAGAAATATCAAAAATTGCAACAGCACATAGTGCAAGATTGCTACAGCACTGTAACGAAGAAGTAGCTATGTTAACTTCTGGAGATGGTCCACCAAGATGACTCAAACGCCTCAAACCCAGCGATCTTTTAAATTAGCCAATACTCTTATAGTAGTTTTGTGATTTTGTAATTAAATGTTTAAGTCATATTCAAGTTGCTTGTTAGTCCTGTATTTTATTTGAACTAGTTGCAATGTATGAACAAAAAAAAAAAAAAAAAAACAGGATTTGTTGACAATTTAATAAAATTAAGTTTGTACTATTCTCATTAAATTTTTGTTAGTTTTAATCGAGTCTCGAAAATATATAATTTTAGTACATATTTAGTTTAGGGCTGCACGGTACACGATATTTTTGGTTTTCTGTTCCGCGGCGTAAATAAACAGTGAGGAAGGTTTTCCAACACGGGAACACGCCATGTGGTGGCCATGTGAAAAGCAAGACATTTCTAAATTTATGCCGCATACTTCCAGTGACTTGTTTATTGTCATCGCAAATGCAAGTTTCACTGGGAACTGCAAACGTCTGAATTGGAATGGCAAATCTTTTGAAGTTAATGGAATTCGGGAAGTAAGCATTCCTCTCCCTTGAACGGGCCTTTCAAAATGCTTGCCACTATTAAATTGTCCATTAGATTGGTAAAAATCAGTTGAGTACCATTGCACAGTTTGGGAGATGAAGATTCCGTAGCGTAATAACTACAGACCCAACTTTGAGATGCAAATTATGAGGCGGCGTTCCAGCGGCATCAAAGAGTTTCAGAACTCCACTGGGTAATTTACTACCTCGTCTTCATTTTCAACGCGATCGATTGATTTATATGACCGCAGATCTCCCGGAATTTGATTTTGAATCGTCCAATTCAAGTCGTTGACATCCATATTTTTGCTGCTAAAATTGCGCGCGTGCTTAACCAATCGTAGTTACCATAATTTTGAGCAATATTTGGATATACACTACTGTTTAGTTCATATTTATTAGATGTGAATTGGCAAATCGAAGTTGGAATCGACATTAATCCACTGCAAGGATCTATCGGAACTTGTCCATTTCCGATTCGCAGCAGCTCTTTTGAAAAAACCTCCTCAGTTCTATCGTTTTGCAGCAAAACTCGCATATTCATGGTCAATGAAATGGTTTAAACAAACCTCCACAAATGCGATGACTTCAGACATGCGTTTAGCTCATCCGCCGCTGTTGATTTTGGAATCACGGGAAGTGTTTGTCAAAAGTCGCACGACAGCAATATCATCACTCCTCCAAAGCAATGATTATTGTTGCGCAAATTTCTCAGTGTTCGGTCGAGTGCTTCTAATGATCGTTTGTGTGCCATTTTGCATTCATCCCATATGATTAACATACTTTTTTTTAAAAACTTTTGCCATTGCTGATTGCTTTGAAATATTGCAAACAGGACTTTCGTGCATTTGCAATTTAATGGAAGCTTTAATGCTGAATGTGCCGTTCTTCCCCTTCTAACAGTGTTGCAGCAATCCCGGTAGATGCAAGAGCTAATGCAATACCACCTTGACCACGTATTGCTGCTAGTATTAAAGACAATAGGAACGTTTTGCCAGTCTCGCCGGGCGCATCAAGGAAAAATATGCCACCGTTTCCACTATCTACAGCTTTTATTAGCTGATTGTACGCACTGCTTTGCTGTTCATTCAACAGTGGAACATTTGTTTGTACTTGTTTTGCAAGTGAGTTATATCGTAAGCACGCTCGCGTTCCAATTCGCGACTCAATAAATCCCTTGTTTGACGACTTGGTGCGGGCATATGAACTTCAATCAATAGTTTTCCACTCATAAGTAAACATAAATCTTCAATAAGGACTAATGCTTCATTGTAGATGTCAGCGTTCATTTGTAAGTCGACATTGCTCGTCGCTAATCGCAGGCGATGCAAAATATCTTCTGCCATGTAATCTTTGTACGTATCCCATAATAGACGCGGGTTTGAAGGCTGACATGTCGAAATTATAATAGCGAAAAGTGTACGAACTGCAGTGGCTGGCGAAGAAGCTATTGCATCCGCTAGCGTTTGATTCCAGTGACTGTCGTGTTCAAGCAATTGCAATTGTTGACATGCTTCTCGAACTGTTGCACAAATGGTCCCATCTACAGTCCTCAATGATTCAAATGAAGTTGAACCGGGGACATTAATCAAAAGCAAACGTAGGTAAAAGCAATCATCGTTCTTTGGATGGATTATATAAATTCTTCGAAATGCATCAGTTGAAAAAGCACCTGGATAACCATCTACCGGATGGCCGTTCTTCCTGCGGAACCATTTCTTCGACGATGCATTCCATGTATAATACCGAGGCATCTCCGAGTAAAGCAATGTTCTCTCGAACGGATCACTGGCGCTTGTTGCAAAGAAACCTGTTAAAGTAGTTGCTGGTAGTATTTCCGTTCGCTGCACTATGTTCTCTGCGTTGAAATAAACTCGCTGGCCATTCTCCAAATGAGCTGTCAGATGCACAACAGTAGGATGGCGTTCATAAATTGCAAATGAAAATATTCTCCAGATTGCTTCATTGTAGTTCACATATCTGCCCATTTGAAATTTACTAATTTCATCTCGTTGAACGCCAATAACCGCCATATCGCTTCCTTTGGTGACATACGTCACGTAGGCCATTTAAAATTGACCCATCTGGCAACGCTGTAACTTTTAACAGCGCTGACAAATCGGCTAATGTCATACCGCGTTAGAAGCGTCATTCAAAGACAATTTATACCATGGAACAGTACACTCCAAAAGAACGCGCTGAAATTGTTCAGCTTTATATTCAAAATAACTTTTCAATTGTGTTACTCAACGTGCGTTTCGCAAAAAAAAAAAAGTGAAAAGTGCTCCAGTTAAGAACACAATTAAGTCTTTATACGCAAAATTTGTGAACACCGGTAATCTCAGTAATGCCAGTCATGCATCCAGACAACGCACAAGACGTTCTGATGAAAATATCGAAGCTGTACGAGCCAGTATTGAGGAGACTCCATCGACATCGAGTTATCGCCGCTCTCAGGAATTAGACATCTCTCGCACCACTCTCCGACGCATAATTCATAAAGATTTGAAGATGTTTCCATATGGATAACTTCTGGTTTCAAAAGGACGGGGCTACATGCCATACAGCTCGACCAACAATCAATTTATTGCGACCATTTTTCCCCGGGCGATTGATATCGAAAAATGGTGATGTTGACTGGCCACCGAGATCACCAGATTTGACGCCACCAGACTTTTATTTGTGGGGTTATTTGAAATCCAAGGTATACGCTAATAAGCCAAAGACCTTAGCTCAACTGAAAGCCAACATTCGACGTGAAACAGCCGCCATATCATCCGAAACATTGGCCAAAGTCATGGAAAATGTCGAAAAAAGAGTGCATTTAGCTGTCAAAGCTAAAGGTGCCCATTTACGCGATCTAATTTTTAAATATTAGCTGAAACAAATCCCCCTTTGGGCCAAAATAAATTATTTTTGAAAAGAACAAAAAACATTGTTTTCTTTTGTTCTTTGTTTTTTGAAACAAATGGGTCAACTTTAAATGGCCTACCCTGTATTTGCAAAAATAATTAATTTATTTTATTGAACTGCAATACTCAACATTTATATGTGTTTTGAATGCCTTAGACAAAATTGGCGAATATGGAACGATCCATTCAGCGGGTGAGCGACGCCGATAGAGAGGGTATCCGTCGTTTTCAGTTTGAGTTTCCGAAATAAAAGCACGGGGATAGCGTTTTTTGCATTTACTGTCTGACATACAAACCGAAGACGGATCGTGTTCTCCGCATGGCCCATGAACCATATTGGCCATCACACTTCGTGCAACTCTGGATCTATTTCCACATCAGGAATTTCGGCGGGAATGATTTATCATCAATTTGGTCAGGTGTAATTTTCTCCACCATCCAAAGAAGAATGTGTGCGTGGGGCAAACCTCTCTTCTCCACTCCACTGAGTACATCCAGCATCGAACAGTGCCATATATACGTTGTTTCGTAATAAAGTCCATCAAACATCTGAGTTTTTGTTTAAACACGCGTGCTGTAACGTCGTGGGGATCGCTTGGTGATTTACCGGGATGCAATAGATTCGAATGTCTGGTCATTTTGGATTGCAACTAAATGTAACAAACAAATCCGGCCTCCATAATTGCGCACGTAAGTAATCGCATCCTGGGAGTACTCATGCATGTGTCTAGGACTGCCAAAATATGTCGATGGCAAAATATAGAGTCGACCAATATCTGTAATATCCGCATCACCATTCATTGCATCTCTTAAGTGAATATACTCTTTAGATCGCAACTTCGACTGATTGTATCGCATGTAATTAAGTCGTTCTGTCTCAACTTTAAACATGTAACTGCATACTGTTAAAATAACCCTCCATATCTCAGTAAGTGGTTGTCATAGTTTTGGCGAATTATCATTCGAAATGCGTAAAACTTCATTGAACTGACTTTTTTATTTGTCTCGACACCTAAAAACTTAAATTACATATATGAAGTAGCAACCAAAAACTTTTTTTTACTTTTTTTTATCATCTTATATCCTAAGTGATATCCGTCTTCTCCACGGCAGAACATGAGCGGATATTGCATTGCGTCGTAAGACCGATGTGTCTCACTTATCCATTTTATTGCGTTTTGATTTCTACGTTTGATGACAATATCACGCGACTGCAAATTTTCTCCAACAACAACAAATGATATTTCGCTAACTGTAGGTGCATTATGTTGTCTTTCATGTGTCCCTGTTGGTCTTTTGTCCGCTTTTATGATTATACTATGATCATCTGTTGGCTTACGTTCCAACGAAATCGTAAACAGTTTAATGAGGTCATTGTGTTCGTGTAACATTTGCTGCAATTGTTCGATTATTTCTCTTTTCGTTGTATTGAAGATAGCACAACGCCGATTTACTTCATCATGTGAATCTCCCAGAAAGTAAATTTGGAGATATTTGTGTTCTTGATCTGGATGCCGCAACAGCGATCCAGCGAGATGAAAAATTTGTCCATGAACCTGTATAATTGGAGGAAAGCTCTGTAGTTTGTGTCGAATATTGTTTGGCAAAAATACCTTAAACGTTGAATTGTAGTTTTGTTCATTTACCGCCAAACGACGTCATTTAAAAACAATTGTTGTACATTTTAGTGTACTTTAAGCAATGGCTCGAGTGAGGAGATTCATCGTAAAGCAGCTGGAACATTGGCTGTGGTGGTGGAAGCAATTCTGGCAACTTAACCTTTCCCCCCGCGCAATATAACCCTGGCGGTTCATTTTTAAATTTGACTGCATTGCAATATTGACAAACTACTGACATCTGACCGATTTGAACAGATGCGCTATATTGAATGTTTGGATCATATCGAAAACCTGTCCGTTCAATGTTCACTAAAGAAAGATGTTGCCGCTGTTGTCGTCGAATAATCGCATGTTGTGATCTTACTTCATCACTTTGGCGAGCACGAACTTCCCCTTTTTCTCGATCGTTGTTGCTGATTGTGAACTTCCCTTCTTCTCAATCGTTCTTGCTGATTGTATGTTTGGTTGACATCTTCTAACAGGTGCGTGTTATTCTCCAGCAGTCTATTTCGTGGTGATACCCTCTCAATAACACTTTCCCTTTGACGTGCTCTGCTATTTCGTGTTCTCCTTTCGGCCTGGGAACTCCGAGAAGTGTAACCAAACGTACTGATTCTTGGCATCGTAACAAATATCTAATTGGAAATGATCATTCATTTGCATAAAGTTCATATAAGGTTTTACGGACCAATAACTTACCTTTTAAAACTCAAAAAAAAAAAAAAAAAAAAAAAAATGAATTAAACCAAGGAAGCAGATCAATTGAATGATAAATTCCAATGTACATAAATCGGTATTCGCCAACACGCTAATCACTTTCATTAAATAACTCATTTTTTAAAACAAAATATATCTATATATCAGTAAAGCAAGGCCATTTTTATTGCCCTCTAAATTTTGCGTTTTCGATTGCAAAGCAAAATTTATGTTTCATTTAATTTGTGTTTGTTTCATAAAACTGTCATTTCCATAAACCAAAAATAGCACGTAAAACAACCAAAATTACGATTTCACCGCTACTGTCACAGATAAATAAACAAAAATAGCAAGAAACAACCAAAATGTCGTGCTAGGTGGAAAATGAGATAAATATATGGTGGATTAACAACCAAAATAATTTAAAAATTGTATGGGCGGTACCACGCCCCCTTTGTCGATAACGCCAAGTTTTATGGGTGAGAATGGTGTTGTTTCCTATAGCTCTATAACAATTTTCATGTTCCTACCTTAAGAACTTTTTAAGATATTCACCTTGAAAAATTTAATTTGTATGGGGGGTGCCACGCCCCCTTTTCCGATTACCCCTTCTTTTATGTGTAGGAAGGCTTTTGATACCATATAGGTCTATACCAATTTTCAGGTCCCTACCTTGAACCCTTTCACAAATATTCTGCTTAAAAAATTTAGTTTGTGTGGGAGGTACCACGCCCCCTTATTCGATAGCCTTCGGTTTTATAGGTGAGAGTAGTGTTGTTATCTTGTAGCTCTGTACCAATTTTCATGTTCCTACCTTAAACACTTTTGAAGATATTCGACTTGAAATATTCAATTTGTATGGGAGGTGCCCCGCCCCCCTTTAAAATTTTGTTCTGATTTTAAGACATAACCTGCGCGTGGTAATAACAAACAAATCCCCCAAAGAAAGTATTTCATTTGGTTCAGCCGTTTTCGAGTTTTAGCGTTACAACTATACACCATTTTATTTTTATATATATAGATATAACTCATACACTGACCTAGATATTCGCCATGAAATTAAAAAAAAAAAACTGAAAACGGAATACTAGTGGTTCTCCTATTTAAAAATGCCCAGGCGTCAAAACTTGAAGTTCAGATGGGTAATCATTCAGCGGATGTAGAGGACGTGAATTAAGTATCGCTTCGATTTGGGTAAGTAAGGTTGATAATTGTTCAAAGGATAGTACTCGCAGACCAATAGTACGAACTAGATGAAACTTCATCGACTTTACTTTATTTCCTTAGTGAACTACAAAGGTGCAGAATTCTGACGAATAAATTCCATCGTGAATTGAATGCCACCGTTTTCCGTAACTGTAACATTTCTTTTCTCTTAGATCGTCGAAATGCTAAACGGACTTTAACATTCGAAATGAGTTTAAACAGATACGCCAAAATATCTAAAGCTCTTTTTAATTTGTCTACATATTCAATTAACGAAACTCTATTTCTGGTTGTACGCATTGAAATATGGATTGATTCCTAGAACTCTGCAACCGTGAAAGCTCTGAGTTCCACTTCAGCTTCCCCCACTGTGTTTGGCAGAAACACACATTGTGGCCATTTATCTGGAGTAAGTGATAACTAGGGTGGGCAGTGCAGCCATAACCTTTAATATATAATCTCTGACGACAGGATTATCTTTGGTGTTGACATATCTCCATTTCTTCACATCGGTATTTGTTTGTATTGATGAGACGCGATTTGCCACAAACGTCTTGAAGTTGCGTGGTATCTTTTTTATCCAATAAAGTACCACTTGTTAATCTCTCCACAATGTGTAGTCAACTTCTGTATAAGTATATTCCATTACTCTTATTACATAAACAAGTAAACGAGATAATAATTCTGCCGCAGCTAATTCAAGAAGGGGTACCGTAATTGTTTTCATTGGTGCAACACGTGTTTTTGATACAAGTAATGTAACTTTCACCTGTCCATATTCTAGAACTTTTTGAATATAGATCACAGCACCATAAGCCGTCGTTGATGCATCAGGAAATCCGTGTATTTCAATCTTTCCATCTATGTCTGTAGCGACCCATCTGTCAAGAACAAATTTTTTAAGAATTACAATGTCTTGCCAATACTTTTTAAACTTAGTAACTTTAGTAATGAAACCATTTGGATCATAAAGTTGAGCAACACAAGCTAATATTTTTCTTTTAGTGATGATGACTTTACTGCGAAGGTAAATTGATCTTGTTTGACCTTTCATTTCAACCCCAACACTGATGCTTTCTCTTCATCCGAAAACATGAATGATCCTCCCTCTTCTCCCAAGTTCATTTCCTCCATAAGTTTTTTTGAATTCGACTTCCACTTTTTCATTTCGAAACCGCCCTCTTTTAGATTATGATCAATTTCTTTTGTCAATTGCATCGCGTCACTTTCATTCCTAGCTCCAGTGGCACAATCATCCATATATAAATCATTCTCAATTACTTTAGATAAATCTGAGAATTTTTTTCTGCATCCCTCTCACACTGTATCACTTCTTGAACAGCATTAAATGCAGATGATGTCATACCATATGTTACGACTTTTAACCAATATTCTCTTATCAGTTCATCAGTATTCTCTCTTCAAAACATACGCTGTTGATCTCATTGACTTTGAACTACTCGCACTTGCCGGAACATTTTTTAATATCGCCTATGATACCAGTTTTATGTCGGCGAAATCTGAGAATAATATCCACGAAGTCACACTGCAAATTTTCAACAAGCATTTGCATTTCAATGAGAGAAATGTCTCTATCTGTACGGCAGCTGGCATCAAAGAATTTCTTTGCGACACAATGGTGTGGCGTGTGATACACCAGTTCTCCAGCTTTTGCAGCTCTGGATAGCGTTTCCATATGTCCTGCGGCTCATATTCCCTCATAAAGTCTATGCATTGTTTTTTTAGTTCGGGATCTACTCCATCTTTTCTCTAACAACATAAATCGTCGCAATTCTATTTCTCTTGAAGTTCCAATATCACCAATATCACCAATATTTTCTCTCAATGGAATTGAAACAACAAATCTACCATTCGCATCTCTTGAATATGAATCAAAAAATATCTTTTCAACTTTTTCTTTTTCCTCAGTCCTTTTAGAAAACGAACCTACTGTATCAAGTTGCCAGAACCGCCGAACTATCTCACCCAATTCTTCAACGCTTGTGCAATATAAGTAAGACATTGAGTTCCATGTTTCGATAGCCGTGTACTACAAACTCCATGCCTAAATGAATCTCAAGATAAACAGCTCCCTTTAAAATCACGTGAATGCACCGTGATCAAAACTTTTGCAAAAGTTTTTCATTGAGTACCACAATACCTGGCTCCCAATATTGTGAAGCAAGGGGTATGGTAGATTTTGCTGATGTTGGTTTCAACGTACAATCAGGTAACATTGGTTGTCAATTGTTCCCTTTTGGTAGAACCCAAAATTCTTCCTTAATGTAACCATTTGATTGAAACCACAGTCTTATCTTCAGTACTGTACGTTACCTAACTCCAAAATATTTCCCTTCTGTACCTATCATCTTGCGTGAGACTAGCGGCTTTAAAGTTTGGTTGTGCCCCACAGTATAGTGAGCTCGTACTGATCCGAAAATCTGACCATTTAATTGCACAGGATAAGCATATCCAACTCCTAAATCGCAATGGCGCGTGGCGCTTGTTGCTTCACTATTACACTTTAACTTTCGCCTGCGATGAGGTTCTTCAATCTTAAGAGCTTGTTTTGTCGTCTCTCTCTTTGAACAGAGCAAGCTGTATTGCCTGCCCTGGACAACGAGTACAACCTTCTTGAAAGCATCTACCAGCTCCATGCCCCTTTTTGAAGCAATTCTGGCAAATATTGTTTCTTCGCACAAAGATCGCAAATTTAAAGCTACAAACTCATCACACACCCACAGAGGATGATCACCAACACAGGCAATACATCTTTTCTCACTACTTGTCGTACGTTCACGTTTATCATATGTACCTCGATCATTCTAGTAATTTGCCATGTCAGCTTTGTACCGCGAATTACGTAATTCCGCAACTTTAACTAAAGTTGCAGCTTTGCGAACCAAGAATTCTAAAATTTGCTTGGCTGTGAGAGTCTCTGTGTCTTGTTGTAATTCCCAATGCCTACTCGTGTCTGGATCTAGTCTTTCATGCAACATATGAACAATAATCATAGCCCAAGCATCGACCGGAATTCCCGAATATTAATATATAGTGGTTATTTAATATATAGAGAGTCTATTTAAGTCTTTTTATGGCATGTTAAAACAACTGACTTTTGACTTTTCAATACCCAATAAAAGGCTTTAAGCTTTTCAGCTCTTAATCAATAAATTTTTTTAATAATTTTCCATTGAAAATAATACTATGATGCTTGAAAGTACAAAATGTTTCGTCAAATACATTTAGATTTCATAAATTTATTCAATTTTCATTGTTTTACACTTTTTGTAAGTGCAAAAAATCTCTCCGTTTACATATTTTTTTGGTAAGATTTCAATCTGGCCATCGCTCGTTTCCAATTCCTAAACGTCAAAACCTACTGAACTCGATTAGCTGTCAAAGTTCAGTTGGAGTTGGACATCTCTTTATCTCTGCAGCGACTTTTGTAAGTAAGAGAATTTAAAAGCTGGTGAAACATTATTATTTTCATGTATAGCAACAGAAAACTGATCACGAAACCCAGACCACATCGTTAAAGTGCCATCAAAGTTACGTCCCGTATTTTTTAAATCATGTTGTACCGACATAGGTTGCTTCTCAAGTACAGTCGGCACTGATGCTAGTTAGAGACAACATGGATTGTGCTGTGAAATAGCGCAGCTCCACTACAGCTGCAATGTCGTCATATGCACCGGCTTTTGTAGTGCCCTGAACCAACTGCTTCTCATGTGCATCTACAAATCGTGCATAGTAAACGTCCAACTTTTCAGCACGAAATTTCACTTTCTCCTGCGTGGCCTTTTCAAAATCAGCTTGATGGCAGTACTCCAGAATTCTTGAAATGGATTTTAATAAGCTGTCCAAAAGCTCTTATCTTCCCATTCTGTTGTTATCTCTCAACAATCGTTCATAAAACAAAAAAATTAATTCTGTATCAATAACTTCAATCAAATATATATATGTATATTAGGGTGTGCCAAAAAAACGCGATATTTTTTTTTTTCGCTCTCACCCCGAAATATCTTAGGAAATATCCAATCAAGTCTTCAGTTAAAAGCTGAGCTCAAAATTCGAATTTTAAGAGGTCCTCCATCGAACTTGAAGTTTTTCCGTCTAAATAACATGGAAAACATGATTTTTAGACAGTTTATTGCCCTGAAATACGGTTAAATGTTTTTGTTAGGAAAAAAAATGAATAGACCTTTTTCAGTATTAAATTTACTACAAAAAGTTCTGTAGAATCAAATTTTTATCTTCCATACCTTTTTTTTTAAAGAGCTTTTAAAGAGCAAAATTTTCGGTTTTTTTTTTCGGATTTTTGCATTTTTTAGCTAGCCCGTAAGAGTTAAAGAAAAATGTCAAATGGCAAACTTGAAGTACGTTTAAATTGCTATAAAAAAGTTTTTATCAACTTTCTCGTATCACCAATAGCGACCAAGTTATAGCTCTACAAATAATTATTTTTTTAATTTTTTCCTATACGAGCTATAATATCGACAGTTGAACAAAAACTTTGTTATAAATTTACAATAAGATTGAATTTGCAACAAAGTTGAAACGATAAAATATTTGGTAGTATAAAATATAAGAAGTTATAGACTTATATGGTCGTATTTTTATGATTTTTTAGCTCCATTATGAAATTTATTGATAAAAAATATGAATGATTATTAAAACAATAAAAAGATGCAGTCCATTTTTAGCCACGTTAAGCTTAGTAAACTTTTCATCAAATTTTCAGCTTAATATATTATCAGAATTATTGTCTTTCCTTAATTTTTTTATTGAGTAAATATTAATCAGATACGAATTGTAAAATCATTACTGCCATAAATACCGAAATTATAGAAATAAAATATATCAATTAATGAAAATGTACAGTTGATGTACTTTTTTGAACTTCTTGAATGTTTCTTGAAGATGTTAACAACTGGCTGGACTTACGGATTTCCCGACTGTCTGTTAAGAATTTTTTTTGAGGAGAACTTAAGTTCTGCAAAGCATTTTGTGGAGCAATATCGAATAAAACATCAAGAGAATCTATGAAATTTTTCTCAAGTAATTTTTGTGCTGACGAATTTTTTCTATCTTTGTGAACTTGAGTTTTTTGCCACTCATTGTACAATTTTTCAATTTTCACAATAGAGTGGTGTGAATTATTTGCGGGTAACAAAAATTTATTCCACACTTTAATAACCTCACAAAGAACAAATTTAGCACTTTCGCGAATCACAAGTTTTTCTGTTCGATGTTTGTAAAATAATAATGATAAAACTTCGCGTCTCACAGGCAATTTTGAACCACTAAAATTTTGACATTCAAAACCCACTAAATTTATGTAATTTCGTTTATTTGTTGTAGCAGACATGGTTCTTCTATTAAAAAGATATACTCGTTGCTATTATTGCAATAACAAGCTAAAAACCAACCTAAAAACTGAACTAATTAAGGGCTAATTAAATCAAAAGACAATAGGGTTCGCTAATTAATGTAATTAAGCAGTTAATTTATCGATTGCGCGGAAAATCGATAAATACGCAGAGAGCGCTGGTAGTAAGTTCTCGGAAAATTCAAATTTAAATTCAAATATTCACCAGCACAATTAACTTGTTTTCATTGTTTCATTGTTTCAGAACAATGCGCTTTAATGTTTTAAAAATAATAATCATTCATATTTTTTATCAATAAATTTCATAATGGAGCTAAAAAATCATAAAAATACGACCATATAAGTCTATAACTTCTTATATTTTATACTACCAAATATTTTATCGTTTCAACTTTGTTGCAAATTCAATCTTATTGTAAATTTATAACAAAGTTTTTGTTCAACTGTCGATATTATAGCTCGTATAGGAAAAAATTAAAAAAATAATTATTTGTAGAGCTATAACTTGGTCGCTATTGGTGATACGAGAAAGTTGATAAAAACTTTTTTATAGCAATTTAAACGTACTTCAAGTTTGCCATTTGACATTTTTCTTTAACTCTTACGGTCTAGCTAAAAAATGCAAAAATCCGAAAAAAAACCGAAAATTTTGACTTTAAAGCTCTGTAAAAAAAAAGGTATAGAAGATAAAAATTTGATTCTACAGAACTTTTTGTAGTAAATTTAATACTGAAAAAGGTCTATTCATTTTTTTTTCCTAACAAAAACATTTAACGGTATTTCAGGGCAATAAACTGTCTAAAAATCATGTTTTCCATGTTATTTAGGCGGAAAAACTTCAAGTTCGATGGAGGACCTCTTAAAATTCGAATTTTGAGCTCAGCTTTTAACTGAAGACTTGATTGGATATTTCCTAAGATATTTCGGGGTGAGAGCGAAAAAAAAAAATATCGCGTTTTTTTGGCACACCCTAATGTATATAAGAGATGAAATCTTACACGAAAAAGGAACATCTTGTCACAAACTGTCCCTTTTCCCGATTAAATAAAAAATTTCATCACCAAATATTCAAAGCGGACGCCAACATCTGTGCGCATTTGTATATATGTATGTATTAAGTTGTCAAACATTTCCCTTCCACCCTTTTACTTTTTGAATTTCGCGGCTACGTGTAAAGCGTTACAGAGCACATATGTGGCAATACGGTACATCTTTGAAAGGTCTTGACATAACTTACAAAACGACGGTATGCCTGATTAGTTTGGACATTGCAACAGTTATAGACGTGAAAACATGGAGTTCACTAACACCGAAATTCGCGTTATTATAAAGTTTTCCTTCGTTAAAGACAAATCCGCTTGAGAAACATTTCGTGAGATTAATGTTGTTTTGGGAGATGGTACTCTATCACTTCGAATTGCGGACGAATGGTTTCGACGATTCAGAGCTTGTGAAAACAACACCATGGATAAGCCACCCGGCGGAAAACCTGTGACGACGAATACCGATCAAATCATAGAAAACATCATGTTAGACCGTCATGGGGTATCTCGTGACATCGCCCAGAAGATGGGAATTAGTCACCAAACCCTTTTTTACCATCTGCAGAAGGCTGAATATACAAAAAAGGTTGATGTTTGGGTGCCGATATGCTGCGGAAACAGAACGAACTCGACCCATTTTTGAAGCGTATGGTGACTGGCATCGAAAAATGGATCACATACGACAATATCACGTGAAAATGGTCGTGGTCGTGGTCGAAGGCCGGTGAATCGTCCCAAACATTGGCCAAGCCGAGATTGACGACAAGGAAGGTTTGGTGGGATTGGAAGATAATCATCCACTATGAGCTGCTCCCATGTGGCCAGACGCTTAATTCTACCATCTACTCGAACAACAGAACCGCTTGAAGCTGGCGATAGTCCAGAAACGTCCAGAATTGGCCAACAGGAAAGGAGTAGTGCTCCACCAAGACAACGCCAGACCACACACTTCGTTGAGGCTTGTGAAAAGTGGCTGTCCGAGTTCTTCGCAAATAAGGAGGGGGGCTTCTACGAGTGGGTATTCTGAAGTTGCCGTCTAGATAGAAACAGATTAGCGAACGAAACGGCGTATATTTTAACTAAATCCGATAACCGTAACACTTTTTATAAAACATTGAATAAAGAGCAAAAAGGCGGAATATTTGACAAGCTTATATATTATAATAATACCCAACGATTACCGTCCTCCCGCCCAACCGACGAGAGGGGCGTAATCCGCGAACGAGCGGAATTAGCCGAGTCATAAAAGGCAAGAAAGTTTTAAGCGTTGCGATCTTAAGCTGCTCGGCTACAGAAACAAAAATTTCAACAGCCAAAATTAAGAATTAAATTAAAGTTTATAATTTTTAAATGTTACTTCTTAAGAGTAGATAAGATAATTTTTTTAATGGTAAAGAGTGGGTCTGTTAGATCAAATGGGCTGGAATGAGAATTGAAATCATGACATATACGACGGAATGGTTCGTTTAACTCAAAATTTGTTCTGGAAAATTTTAAAAGTAAGGGTCTAAAATGCTTTATGGAGCGAGTGGGGGTGTTAAAATTAATATCAGATAAGAGAGATGGGCTACAGACTGACCCATTCATGAGTTTTACAAGAAAATTATGCAAAAGAATTGAATGGTTTACTTTATCAAAAGCTTTACTAAAATCTGTGTATATGACATCAGTATTCTTATTGTCCCTAAAGCCCGTTGATACATGTGATACAAATTCAAGCAAATTAGTTATTGTAGATTTTCCTTTACGAAAACCGTGCTGAGAACAAGAAGTTAGTGGAGAGATTCGGGAGGTTATGTCGTCTGTTATAATTGCTTCAAAAAGTTTAGGTATTGCAGACAACTTTGCTTTTCCCCTATAGTTTTCAATAGATGACCTAAATCCACTCTTATGCAAAGGAATTATAAATGACTTTTTCCATATGGATGGAAATAAGCCTTGCATAAGAGATAAATTAAATAGTTTTGTTAGGGGTTGGTATACGAGTATATATTTGGCACATTTCTTAAGAAAGCATGAGGGAATCATATCTGGGCCATAATTGTATGATTGTTCTAACATATTTAACTGATATAAGACGTCTGCTTCGGAAATGGTATGTGCATTAATGACAGAAATTGGACATAACTTGTGCTGAAGCGGAATTCAAGACATATTAGAATTCAGCGAACATATTAGAAATGGTGTGATTGTCACTAGACATACTAGACTTATATTTCAAAGCGGACGGAAAATTAGAAATTCTGCGTTTGAAGTTGACGAAACCATAGAATAATTTTGGATTACGTATAATATTATTTTTTACTTTATTTATATAATTATTATAACATATTTTGTTAAGTTCAGCAAATTGTCGACGCAATTTAGAATAGTCAGCAACTAAACCAGTTTTTTTAAAAAGTTTAATAGCACGAGAGTTTCTATTTTTTAATTTACATAATTCTTTCGAAAGCCATAAATTAGAACTTATTTTTTGAGTAACAACATATGTACTTTGGAATATATTTTTCGAATAAGTTTAAAATAGTTTCATTAAAGTGGGAAGCACTAAATTCAATATTGCCACTGTAGTCTGGCCAAGTTACTTTAGAAAGTTCGTTATTAACCTTCTTAAAATTAGCTCTCGCAAAATTGAACTGAATAGAAAGGTCTTTTGTATTAGCATTAGCAAAGTTAGCTATAATTTCGATGTTAATTTCCAAAGCAGGATGATACGGGTTCTCTGGCCGAACCAAAGGATCACATCGGACAACGGAGAACATTGAAGTGAAACTAGATCTAAGATCTTACCACACTCGTTTGAAATTAAATTAATTTGGTTAAGACCCAACTCTGACATTTCATCTAAAAACTCGTTAAAACATAAGCGAGTACTGATAGGAATTGTATAATCATCACAAGAGTTCCATGATACGCACGGAAAACTGAAATCTCCCAAAACAATCATGGAATCACTATTATTAGCCATCGGGAAGACATTATTTATTAATGAAGCATGCTGCATATATACAGATATGTCCGAGTGAGGCGGTATATAAGATAAAGTTAAGTAGATATGGCCACTATTAACGCAAATACGACTGCACTTAAATTCTATGAAGTCTGCATGCGGAACATCGACTTCTTCAGATGGAATTGAAGAATGAACAGCAAACAAGACACCACCTCCTTTTCTGTTCAGCCGGTCATATCTAAAGATTTTGAATTCGGTGTTGAATATTTCATTATCAAAAATGTGAGGCTTCAGCCAAGTTTCTGTGAAAGCAATAATTTTAAAGTTACAATGAGTGCTATTTAAATACAGATCGGCAAGTTTTGTGTTAAGACCTCTAACATTCTGATAATAAACATTCAGCGAATTATTGTTGATTAGTTTTTTGTAATCACGAGATTTTATGGCATTTTAGAGATAACTACAGGGGGCTTATCAGGTTTGTGCTCGAATTCGCGCACAAAGACCCCAGATGGCCAAAATGAGTTATCAAGTATCAATTGAAAATTGTCAGCGGATACGTCGATCCTAAACGACGAAATATACCTGATGTATTTGAAATTAAATTTACGGATGTCTGTATCTAGCGTTTTTAATTTCGGCGAGATGTAACTTTTTATATCGTCGACGGTGGTATGCGCAGGAAGTCTCGGGATAAAAATTGCCTTTTTCCGTGGTATTATAACTAAGTTTTTGTTAGCTGACTTGGAGGTATTTGGATGCGGATCCTGCGAAGTTTTCCGCTTACCGTGTTCAGAAACAGATTTATCTGAGTCTTGAGCAGACGGAACCTTCTCTCCTTGAGGACAAGGGGATGCAAGATTTATGAGGTCAATAGTGGGTGGAGGCATTCTCTTCAAGGAAGATAGAGTGGTATCTTCATCAGACGGTCGTTTACGTTTAGATAAAGGTTTTGGATTCTCTTCCTGCACATTTAGGCAAATGAATGAAACAGCGTTTTATAATGCCTAAATTTTTCAGTAAGGGTTTCAAGCTCTCGACCAACCTCTTTGAAACCACTGCGCGCCTGCTTAAAAACTTTAAACAATTCTATTTCTGTTGGTCTGCATTTTAAGCAATACCAGCGCAAGCCCTTACCGTCGAGAATGGAAACCAATGTCCTACCTGTCAGTCCAGCACATTTAAGATGGGTAAGCCCATCACAAAGCCAGCAAGAAACAAAGCGTTCCGACTCGCCTTTCACAGAGCAGTTCGGAAAGTTACAAGTCATAATGAACAAAAAAAAAAAAAACAGAATTCAATAAAAATATAAAAACTGTTAAATAATAAGAGTAAAAAGAGCAAAAACGAAAAATATTTATAACAAATGAAGCAGTTTGAGATGCACTGTAACACACGAAAAGTAAGAAGCTTGCGAACAGTTGTGGACAAAGATGGAAACGAACAAAACAAGAAAGACATTTAAATAAGCAATATAAATTAACACTAACAATTGCACTTTTTAAAATGTAGCACACAATATAAAAGTGATACTTATCTTAACAGATTACTCAATTCGGATAATTTCCACAAAATTTTTAATATTTTATAACTTAAACAAATTTCCAAGCACAGCTGTACACGAGAAAAGTTGCCAGAGGTAGTGAGATGCACTGTATACAAACTATATATCAATATAACAATGGTATTTTTTAACTTTATATATTAGCTTTTCACTCTCTCTCCCTATTGCAAGAATATACTAGAAATCAACTACATTTCTAGAATTTTCACAACATAGTACATATACATATGTAAATCGTTTTAGTCCTTATGACGCCATTAAACATGTACCTATGTACGTTAATTCATCATCACCCATTTTGCAAAGATGTGTATATTACACTAGCCGACAATTTAGACATTTTTTTTTTCTGCTCTGAAACCAAACTTGTTTTTTTATGTTGCTTTGATAAGGTACATATATAATTTGAATATAAAAAAAAATTGCTAGGTCCAGGTTAAGAGAAAAATAAAAGTAAAGTTTTAGCAAAAAATATATTGAATATTACAAATTTTTATTCTCAATTCATATTTTCTTATACTTTTTTGAACTTCTGCTGTATTGGTAGTCAGGATTATCACGTAAACATATCCAGCAATAGTCTGCCAGCATGCTAGGAGTCCATTTGCCTTGATACCTTTTCTCCATACTCAATATGTCTTGGTGAAATCTCTCCCCATGTTCATCACTGACTGCACCTAAATTGGGAGGAAAGAAATCCAAGTGCGAATGTAGGAAATGTATTTTCAGGGACATGTTACGCCCTAAAGCCTGAAAATCCGTCAATAAGCTTGATATGAGTTCTTCATAATCGGGTGATTTGGTCTTACCCAAAAAATTTTTTACAACCTCAACAAATGAAAGCCATGCTTTTTTTTCTAGCGTATTTAGTTTAGAGACAAAGTTTTGATCCTTCATAACTCGTCGTATGTCTGGCCCCACAAAAATCCCTTCTTTTAATTTCGCATCACTAAGTCTCGGAAATATACTTTTAAGGTATTGAAAACCTTCTCCCGTTTTATCCATTGCTTTTACAAAATTTTTCATTAAGCCTAATTTTATATGAAGGGGTGGCAATACAATATTCTCGGGTTCAACAAGACGAAGATTGGACACACTTTTCTGATTAGGTACATAGTCTGTTCTTTTTGGCCACTCTTTTTGGATATGGTGTTTGCTTCGAGCTCTGCTATCCCATTCGCACATAAAACAGCAAAATTTTGTATAACCAGCTTACATACCTAGTAACATCCCAACTACTTTTAAATCAGAACAAATTTTCCAAGAATGTTTAGCATACTGTATTTTTTGTAGTAGATTTTTGATATTTTCATAGGTTTCTTTAATATGTACTCCATGCGCTAGAGGTACAGTTGGAAGTTCGTTACCATTATGTAACAAAACCGCCTTCAAACTTATTTTCGATGAATCAATAAATAGTCTCCACTGATCAGGTGAATAGGTACAAAACATTTTTTTCATAAGCCCATATACATCTTTGCAATAGACTAGATCCAACCGTTACACATGTAAAGAAAGCTGGCCATGGGAGCAATTTCGGCATTACGTGGCATGGCAACAAAAAATGTCTGTCCGCAAGAGGTCATTATTTTCTAATGTCAGTTGTCATACCATCGAAGGGTATAACGGAATTAAGGGAAGGATGCCCTGGACGCAAAACTTAATTCAAGCAGACGTAAATCAACCGATGATGGAACTAAATGAAGTACCCATCACTCAAGTAATTGCTCAACTAGAGAAGTTAGCTACAAGTCTAAAGGACATTAAAGAATTTTAAGACATAGTGAAAAAACTCAGGAAAGAAAACATAGGATTAAAGGGAATCAAAATACATTATGTTACCGAGCACGTATCATTGCTGCTACAAGGAGTGTTCCACAATAAACTGGACTTAAAAAAAAATAGAACAAATGGTTTTGTTGGCAAAATCAATTCATTTTATTCAAAATAGTCTCCTTCTGCTTCAATACACCTTTTTGCACGGTACAAAAGCATGACGAACGAGTTTTTAGCTCATTGGTCGGTATGGCCACCAATAGCCTTTTGAATGGCTTCTACGTCTGCAGAACACTTTCCTTTCATGGGCAAATACATTTTTCCGAAAAGGAAGAAGTCGCACGGTGTAATATCAGGTGAATACGAGGAGTGGTTAATTGATAAAATGGTTAAAATAGTCTCTCTTTAATGATGTCCTTCTGAGCAATTTGAATGCGGTGAGTGGTTAATGGTTAAAATCTGATTTGGATATATAATCTCCCTTTCCTTCGAATGTGGGATTCTGAGCAACTTTTCGCCAATTTGTTCGGAAGAAGCGGTGCACACACCTTTCACGATAAATCGATGTTTTGGAGATGTTCAATTCCATTTCCATGACTTTCAATGATGATTTCGGCTGATTTTTGATGAATTCACGCACAGTTTCTATGGATTTTCCGGTGATCACGGATTTTGATTGGCCCACATGTTGATCGCCATTAATGTCCTCATGACCAGTTTGAAAACATTGAAACCACTCCTGCACTCTGCTATGTGATAAGCAATCTTCGACATAAACTGGTTTCATCAATTGAAACGTTTCTGAAAGAGGTTTACCAATTTTAAAGCAAAATTTAATGCTGACTCTTTGTTCGAATAACTTCACTTCCAATCTATGAAACGTCATAAATTCTTACTGAACAATCGATAAAGATAGCAGATTCCAACGCATCAGTATAAAGTTATATAGATAGCGCTACCAGTAGGTGCTAGATTCAAAAAGTCCTGTTTACTTTGGAAGATATCTTGTAGTAGCAATCTTCATGTATTATCGACTAAAAACCAGGGACGATTACAAGCTGCAATCCAGTCACAAGTCACTTTTGCCGCCCGGGAGAATGTTCATAACTGAACATGTTCGTTGCTACTTGAGGGCGGAATGTAGTAATATATTTAGACCTTTTTTATGTATTTTACATATTAAGAATATTAACGGGGCATCTCGACAGGGTAAGGTTTATGGTGTACTAACTATCAAGTCTATTGTCATTGTCGTTGCCAAGTCTGTATATTTTATCGAGCCCTAGCCGCGAAAAAGACGTAAGCGCCAAAAAACAAATTATACAGGGGAAGATTTTTTTTTAATCTTTGGTTCAGGAAGAAGTAGTGCAGTGGAATTGAGTATGTATGCACTGCTACTTCTTAACTATACATTGTATGTATTTTTTTCATATATTTCCAAGATAACGGGTATTAATGTCGCTTACGTCTTTTTTGCTGTCAAGCTGGTTAGCTATTAATTTATGTTTTGGCGGCTACGCACAATGGTATTAGTAAAAAAAACTTTGTTCTGTTTTAAATTTTTTAATTTTTAAAATTTTTTCGTGTACAAAAATTAACCTTAAATTCATTAGTGTCAATAAAAAATAAAATTAATATGAAAAATACTTTAGAGTACAGACTTAATTTTAACTGCAAACTTATATAAATAATAATAGTTTTTAAACTTTAATTGAATAGTTTTAAAAATAATTGGCTTTCTAGAAAATACTAATTGTCTTCTTGATCAGTTTTATGTAGAACATCTTTAATAATTTCATCGTATTTTAAATTTAAAAATTCGCTGTGAAATCTTGTAGGTATTCTGTTTTTATCACATAGTTTTTTTAGATCTTTGTATTTTTTTGAAGAAATTTTTAATAAATTATCACATAAACGTAGAGGTCCATTTTCTATTAAAGAATTATTTCGTCTTGATCTTGCAATGGAGTTAAGATCGTATTCTTCAATTTTGGAATTGTCAAAATCATGATAGGATTATTTTTTTCTAACGAAGCAGAACGTAATTTTGGAAAAGAGATTTTAATTGAAGTGGAAACATAGTTTGAGAAAATGTTTTCCAATCTTTGAAATCAGAATTATTTATTATAACGCATTTATAATTTTCGGGATTAGTTCTTGCGTTTGAAATCATGGTATACCATTCACTAGGGGACCAAATAGTTTTATCGCGAGTAAATGCCTCAATAGAGCTGTGTATAGAGTGAACTGGCATCATAGTATGCCCAGGTAACAAATACGTAATTTTTATGTTGCGTAAAATTCGAAATTGCAAGAAAAAATACTAATGTGGAAAGCATAGCTTTATTCCGATTTTGACCAGCAAAGACTTACTGAAGAGTGAGTTTTTCTTTCGTCGACAATTTTCAAATACTCAAAGACCACAGTGGAAATTTCATTAGATCCTCTTTTTCCGTCAGCTTCTCCCCACAAAAAACAATAACCATTTCTCGTGCCATTTTCATACACGCTTTCATTATAGTATGCATACTTTCGAGAATAAAATAATGTTATGCTTTTTCCATGGGGTGTGTTTGAAACCTTTTGGAGATCAAAGCTAGCACATAGGAATTACGAATTGGCTTTACTTTGTTTTTGTTCCTCTAAAAAGATTTCTTTACACTTATCTTTTTTTCTTATGTGTGTTTGGTAATCTTCAGTTTGTTTTAAATGGTTTTGTGTTTCTCTGTCCAGGTTTTTGTAATTTTCACAATTACGCATTTGGCTTTTTTAGGCAAGTGAAAACCGATATGAAAACATTTGTAAAAACATTTCGGAAGACTCTTAAAGATTACAGTGACGACTCCTGATTAATATTATTTAAATGCTTGGTATAGCAATCATATAATCCTTTTATATTGCGAAATTCTTGAGGAAGATACAGCTTGTTACTTTTATTACGACAATAATGCGAAGGAACTGCTGGCAATTGTTCAATAAATGATTTTAAAAGTGCAAGCTTGGACTCGTCAGATTTATTATGAGGCGTAGATTTTTTTTGCCTCACTAAAACTTTTCAAACCACTCGCATTGTTTCTAGCCAATCTTAACTTTTTTTCCGATATGTGAAGCGTTTTCAGCAAAAACTGTTGGTACACTTTACTAGTATTATCATTATAATTAATGACATAATTATATGTATATTGCCTTCTGTTACTATCACCTCTTCGTCTTCGGACGGATAACCGTGTTATACACGGAAGGAGCCAGTCTTTTTGTCTAATTTTGTTGCCGAAGCCCCAAAAATATTCATTTATTGCTAACCGATCTGACTCGGTGAACTTATCATCACAAAGATTTCCACACTTTTTATTTATACAAGGATTCGGCTAAACACTGCTATCACGTTGTTTTTTATTTTGTAATCTCTTAGGTAATATTCTTTTGTTTCTGTAACCTCTTTTGCCCACACATGTCTCTTCTTCAATATCATTTTCGGATTCTGTTTGTGAATAAGTTTTTTGCTCAGAAGAATGATTAGAATCAGTATCGCTGTATGGAACAAGACCATTTTTGAATGCAATCTGAAACAAAGTTTTACAACACCAAAATATAAAATGAAATTTATCGAAATATATTTACAAAAACAACCCAGTGCACTTACCACTTGTTGACACAATTCCATATTGCACAATCACTGATAAAAAGTAAAATATTTTGCGATTTTGCCGCTAATCAAAACTAATATGTTGAATCGAAAAAAGACGTAAGCACCACTTCGTTCTAAGAAAATATGTAAACAAACGAAATATGTACATACGTCTAAATTGTTTTAGCTGTAAAATCATAACGGTTCATTTTATAACTATGGTATTTTGTGAGATGATGCGAATGATCGAAAACTATCGATTTTTATCAAAAAACAAAAATCGATAATCATGGTGCTTACGTCTTTTTGGCGGTTAGGGCTCGTTATCATATCATAATCATTTGTGAAAAACGTCGGGTAGGTAGGTCCGAGCTGATGTAGAGCATGTTCTGAGCTCTTGAGTTGTTTAAATTTTTATATGGATAAAAAAAATTTATGTGGAAAATAAAAAAAACAGATAAATATTATTTTTTTTTAGAAATGTGTTTATTGAAAAAAAAAAGATTTCATATTTTCTGACTATAGTAAATGCAGCATAAATTTTATGTATTAATCAAAATAACAAAATTAATAAGAGCAATGATATTTTGATTTAAGCTTGTATAACTTTATTAAATTTAAGACTTCGCTCGTTGGCCAATCCATTTTGTATAATTTTTCCGCAAATTAACAATATTAAACTAAATATTATTTTTTGTAAAAAATATGTCTAATTATTTTGAAAATGTAGTTTATTTTTATTACTTAACACAATCGTCTTTATAATCGCTCTACCAAACTCAATATTACCAAAATTAACCTTCAAGCGGGCGCGCCATCTTTTGTAACAAAAGCGGTCGCGCGTAGTCTTTTCGACGCCTCATTTGAAATGTGAGATTTAAAGTGGATAAAGTTGTGGAAGTCATTTTTTTTATTAGTTTTAAGTATTATGTAATCATAAAATAATATTTTACAGGAAAAGTATTTTTTTTTTGTCATAATAAATGAGGGAAAAACATAAAAAGTACTATAATTCATTGAATGCAAAGTAAATTCGTTAATCTAAACACAAAACCAAACAAATTTTTTTCAAAATTTGGGGAAAACATAAAAGTCATAGAGTACATTGAAATGAAAGTAAATACATTAATATCTTATTAGAAAGTTAGAATAGTTCAATAGTCAGATTCATCAGATTCATCGGTCACAAAACACTCATTGCAAATAAATACCGTGTGGTCTCGACAAATATTTCTTTCGCAGATTTTGCATTGGGTTTTTGTCTGCCTTCTTTTTTTTGCTGGACATATTTTGCAGCTTCCTCTACTGACTTCGGATGTACTTGCCTCACTATTGGGCTCATCATCTAATTTCAAAAAACCTCTTATATTTCTTTTCAAATTTCTTGGTAAGTTTTTATCAGCCCTTCTTTTCATATGTTCTTTCGTCATTTCTATTCCCAATTCGCGTAGAAATGTACGTCTTTTTTCGATAACTACACCATTTTCTCTCAAAATTACCATTGAGTTTACTCCAGCAATATTTAGCAAGCGAAAAAAGAGCGTCAATGGCCACCTATTGCACTTTCTTGATACGGAATACAGTTTTACCTTTTTATCCACTTCATCAACTCCACCTTTATTGTAAAAAGTTATAATAAATAGCTGGTTTTCGTTTCTCGTTAGTGCTGGTGTCAATTTCAGCTGTACGATGAAGGGATGAAATCAGAACAACAGATCGGTTCTTTTTAGGTACATACGATACCAGGGTAGAAATATTAGAAAACCCAAATTGACTAGAATACTCTGGATTTCCCTTCGCAATGAAACACGGGGGAATTTCTTTTTTATTTTTACGCAAAGTGCCAACAACAGACATTTTATCATTTGTGGCTAAATCTTTTACCAAAGGAATGCTGGTGAACCAGTTATCAATGGTCAAATTTCGTCCGGTTCCAGAAATTGGTGAAATTAACCTTTTTACAACATCACTTCCTGAATTACTGATTTGAAAAGGTCCTTCTGGTTGTCTTCCAGCATAAAGCTCAATATTCAACGTGTAAAAGTTTTTTGAATCCACTAGTGCATAAATCTTTAGCCCATATTTGTCAGGTTTTGATTTGTTGTATTGTCTAAAAGGACATTTTCCACATTTTTACAACATTCTTACCAACAGAATAAGGAGAAAGGCAGTTTTCTGTGAACATATTTAGCACTTCTCGTATGGGCGCAGCTTTATCTTGGGCTCGGCGAAAACTTCTTGTGGATGCATCATCAAACCGGAGAGAGTTTAGAAGAAATTTCATCTTTTTCAAAGGCATAGTATTTGGAAATATGACAATACCAGTAGCATCACTATACACATCCTCCAAGTTTCCATGAGACATACGTAAGGTTCCAGCAATATATAATAATCCGAACAGGGCCCGAATCTCAACAGAATCGGTAGTTTTACAATCTCGAACTCTGGAGTATGCGCTTTCTTTTTTCTGTATAAATTCGTTAGTATATTTTACTACTGTCGTTATAATTTTATCGCATATGAACAAATCCCATGCTTTTAGAGATGTTGTTACGCCCACGCCTTTTCCAAGAACACCAGCCTCTTGAGTCAGAATATTATGGGGTGGATACCTGACTCTATCACTATTTGATTTTTTCCATTTTGTAACATGATCACGTGCCATGAAGTATGCAGCTCTATCAGCCAAAGGAATGTTTTCCTCTTCCGAGTTACTTTCTTCGTTTGAATGTTCCATTTCTTCATCAGATTCCACATCTGGTCTACATTCAGATATTTCTGATTCCTCATTACATTCCACATCAGATAAGTGGTCAGAGACTTCTGATCCTTCATCACTTAAAGTTTCATCACTTTCATCATCTTCCTCTAGGAGAAATTTCATTAATTCACTTTCAGTTATTCTTGTTTTAGCCATTTCTACCAATAACTGTAACACTTTATTAAATCAGGAAATGTGCACAGAGAGTCGCGCGTAAACTAAAAGACGTCAGGCGCGCGTAGTCTTTTCGACGACGAGAGGCAACTGAAGTAAATGCTCGCTATAAACAGTCGACAAGCGTTAAAAAGAGACGGAAATAGTGCATTCGATTGGAAATGAACTAACCTCAAGCTTCTAGAGCTACCAAATATCTGGGATTATATACACAAAAATTATAATACTTTATTCACCATCGGCGGTCGAAAAGACTACGCGCGACTTCTTGAAGGTTAAACTGCCGTCGGTATACATACATATATGTAAATGAGATGTGTTGTCTCTTCGAAATTTTTATAGAAATGAAAACGGATCGGTCAAACTGTTGAAGTGACATTTTATTGCTTTCAATATATGGCATACTAATGAGTATTCTATATATTGTATTCCATAAGCAATATGGAGTCTCCACAGGCAATACGGACAACACTACAGTCAGTAAACAATAAATTTTAGCTTGTTGAGATGCCTGTAAATAAAAAAAATATGAAATATGTATGTATGTAATTCTAACTAATGTAATAAATTGCACAGTGCGAACATATCAAATAAAGCCGAGACATGAAAAAATGTACATAAATAAAAACATAAAAATATACGCATATGCATTTGTATGCAATACAGCAAATCAAACATGCAACAATGCAAAAATATTTATTTAGGGTTGAACATTACAAATGCAAATGTGCACTTGAAAACAACTTCAGACTATACTCGTACAGCGAATAAATGGTACCAGCATAACAATTAACACACACATACATGCATTAAGTTGTATACTTAACATGTAAGAAAGGGCTAAGTTAGGGCGCAACCCAAAATTTTATACTCTTGCAACCAGGGAAATACTTTAAGGTGTAAAACCAATCCCATAGAGTAAAGTCAGGCGGATGTTCGAAAATCCTGATATTAGTTATATAGGGGTTAGTTATATGGGGAATATTGGTTCAATTTAAAACATTTTGGACATACAGATATACTATTAAAATAGAAAGTTTATCCTTTCACTGCAGTGGTACATACCACACAATGACTCACAATTTCGATCATAAACTAACTATAGGTACCGGGTCTTAATATTCGGTACCCAGGGGATTGTACAATTTTATTGGAATTAAAAAATTTTTTTGTCATAAGGTGGCACATATTAATGATATTATTATTCGTGCAAAGTTTTATTCCGTTTTATTAATTGTTTCTTGATTTGTGTTCTGAAAACTGAACGAATTAATTGGAGTTTAGGATTGTTTTGTATGGGAAGAAGATGTGGTTTTTATTCGACATACTAAATTTTGTGGAAATCGGTTGGTCGGCTCCCGGGATGTGTGATTTCATAAAAAAAGTGGGCGGTGCCACGCCCATCGTCCAATTTTCACACTATCTCTTGTAAGGCTCTCTTATACCATCCAGGTTGTAAAATTTAATGTTTCTGGCGTATTTTCGGTCATTGATTTATCGCACTTTAAGTAGTTGTTAACAGTGCCCTTATATGGGGAACGAGCCTGTTCTCATCCGATTTTATCAATTACACTGTCGGTAAAAGTTCCTATAAGATTTGTACTCAGCAAATTTGGTTGCTGTAACTTAAGTGGTTTAAGAGATATGTACATTAAACTTTTTAGAGGGCGGGGCCACGCCCAATTTTTCAAAAATATTTGCCTACAGGTGCCTCTTGCTACTGCGATCTTCTGTACCAAATTACAGAGATATATCTTAATTTAGTGCTTAGTGTTTAAAAGAGTTAAGCATCCACCCCCTCTACCCGGTAAAACTAGCTCATCCTAATGCTACAGCGCAATTCAACACAACTCAACACACATCCACATCAATCAACCCACATAACAAGAATGCTGGGAAAAAGGATTGCGGATTTCAATTCGGTCATTAACTTGCGCAAGTACTCTCTCACATTCGCTCGACACTTCGTCACATACATACATATATTTACATATATTCATACGTATGTACGTAAGGAAATTTATGAAAACTCACGTTGGTAACAGAGAATGTGAAGTGACAAAAATAAAACAAATTAAATAATAAATCAAAATATACAAAACAGTCAACAGGTACAACAAAAAACATACAGACATACGGGCGCGAAACCATAAAACAAAACATAAATAAAAACAAAGTTAAAGAAAAAACGGTCGCGAAAAACTAAAGAACCTGAATAGAAAACAAAAAAAGGCGCAAACAAAAATGTAGCCACTAAGCATAAAGCAATAACATTACGAGGCATACGAGCGGGAAACATTTTGGAGAGGAGCACAGGAATTTTACTACGTCCACATCAATATATTTAGCCACATTATTCCCTCAAAAGAAACCACAGTGAACGTTTTATGTCCTTTATTAATTTAATATATGCACATATGTATGCCCGAAAGTGCAGTGTTATTTAATATAAAACCTGTAATTAAAATCCGCTTTAACGGCAAAAACAAAAGAGTTACCTACCTAATTAGCGCTTAAGGTAACGTGTGTTAAATATTATATATAAAAAGCACAAGAGCTTATCTTTGTTTTATCAAAACACCAAAGCAACTAACATCCAAGCAATTACCGGCAAACCTTTTTTGCTTAATCAAACAGTAAGTGAGCAAAGGAAAAATAGCAAGTCCTAAATAAAGTAAAAGACAAAAATACAAACAAAATAAATATAACTACATGTACATAAATATATGGATATAAATTATTGCCGGTTGAATTAAAACGGCTAAAAAAAAATTTTATTTTTTGGTCAAAATGACCTTTTATTATCAAATGTTCTGCTAAGACTAAAATTACAATTTTGATTATCAATTATTTATAACTTAAAAATTACTTATGCTAGCACTATTGAATTATTTACTTGTGTCTTGTGTGCCGGATGTTGATTGCAATTGTTGCAATGGTTGCATTATCGTTGATCAGCATTAATTCCTGGCTGCAGTTTATACTGCGCGTGCCAGATGTTGATTTGTTAATTGCTTATCCAGCTTTATCGCAGTTAACTTTAATGTTGCTACCTCCTCCGCCGTCAAAAACGAACGTCCTCGTTTGTTTAAACTATTAGGGTTATTGGCACTTTTGACGTGGGAGTTTCCGATGTGTCTTCTTTATTATTGGTCACATTCACGTTTACATTATAGCTCGATGGTTCTATTAGTTTTGTCTTACAATTCTTCCTTATGATTGATGCAGTGCCTATTGTTAGTAGACTGATCAGGCAAATAACTACTAATGCAAAATTTGTTATTAGAGCTGCTGTGTGGGTTGTCTGCAGTGTTTGTAAATGATTGGTGTTATTTATGTGGAGTTCCTTCATCATCTCAAGGCTGAGAATTTCTTCCTCTTTGTTGGAAGGGATATTTGACTGTAGGATTGCGGGTAGTGGTTTGCTAGTTAATATTTCATTAAAAGAATGTTTTTGGTTGTCGATTAAAACTGTGGAATTACGATATTGAACGGCGTATGATCCCACAAGATTTATTTTTTGGTTATCGATTTCAATTGTTCCATTATATTGGTTTAATCATATGATGCCAGGGAAGATGTTTTCTATCGATGGGATGTGCTGGTTATTTATTTGAGTGCATTCTGCTGGTTGGCTTCTGAGTAGTTGCGGGACACAAGTAGTATTACTAATATCTATCATATTCTTATAGTTACAAATTCTTATATGATTATTCTCATTACATTTTGTTTTTATTCCAAATACCTTATGTTTACTACAGGTTACGATATCCTCATAGGGAATTTTATTCTTCTTCTTCTTTACTGGCGTAGGCACCGCTTAAGCGATTATAGCCGAGTCAACAACAGCACGTCACTCGTTTCTTCTCTTCGCTACGTGGCGCCAATTGTATATTCCAAGCGCAGCCAGGTCCTTCTCCACTTGGTCCTTCCAACGGAGCGGAGGTCTTCCTCTGCTTCCCGCGGCGGGTACTGCGTCGAATACTTTCAGAGCTGGAGCGGTTTCATCCATCCGGACAACATGACCTAGCCAGCGTAGCCGCTGTCTTTTAATTCGCTGAACTATGTCAATGTCGTCGTATATCTCGTACAGCTCATCGTTCCATCGAATGCGATATTCGCCGTGGCCAATGCGCAAAGGACCATAAATCTTTCGCAGAACCTTTCTCTCGAAAACTCTTAAGTTCGACTCATCGGTTGTTGTCATCGTCCAGGCCTCTACACCGTATAGCAGGACGGGAATTATGAGCGACTTATAGAGTTTGGTTTTTGTTCGTCGAGAGAGGACTTTACTTTTCAATTGCCTACTCAGTCCGAAGTAGCACCTGTTGGCAAGAGTAATCCTGCGTTGGATTTCCTGGCTAAAATTGTTGGTGGTGTTTACGCTGGTTCCAAGATAGACGAAATTATCTACAACTTAAAAGTTATGACTGACAACAGTGACGTGGGAGCCAAGTCGCGAGTGCGACGACTGTTTGTTTGATGACAGGAGATATTTCGTCTTGCCCTCGTTCACTGCCAGACCTATTTGTGTTGCTTCCTTGTTAAGTTTGGAGAAAGCAGAACAAATGGCGCGGAGGTTTTGAGGCCGATTAGATCAATATCATCGGCATACACTAGTAGCTGTACACTCTTATAAAAGATTGTACCTGCTCGATTCAGTTCTGCAGCTCGAATAATTTTCTCCAGCAGCAGATTTAAAAAGTCGCACGATAGGGAGTCGCCTTGTCTGCAACCTCGTTTGGTATCGAACGGCTCGGAGAGGTCCTTCCCGATCCTGACGGAGCTTTGAGTGTTGCTCAGCGTCAGTTTACACAGCCGTATTAGTTGTGCGGGGATACCAAATTCAGACATCGCGGCATAGAGGCAGCTCCTTTTCGTGCTGTCGAAAGCAGCTTTGAAATCGACGAAGAGGTGGTGTGTGTCGATTCTCCTTTCACGGGTCTTTTCCAAGATTTGGTGAATGGTGAATATCTGGTCGGTTGTTGATTTGCCAGGTCTAAAGTCACACTGATAAGGTCCAATCAGTTTGTTGACGGTGGGCTTTAATCTTTCACACAATACGCTCGACAGAACCTTATATCCGATGTTGAGGAGGCTAATCCCACGGTAGTTGGCGCAGATTGTGGGGTCTCCTTTCTTATGGATTGGGCATAGCACACTTAAATTCCAATCGTTGCTCATGCTTTCGTCCGACCATATTTTACAAAGAAGCTGATGCATGCTCCTTACCAGTTCTTCGCCGCCGAGTTTGAATAGCTCGGCCGGCAATCCGTCGGCCCCTGCCGCTTTGTTGTTCTTCAGGCGAGCAATTGCTATTTGAACCTCTTAATGATGGGGCAATGGAACGTCTGCCCCATTGTCATCGATTGGGGAATCGGGATCGCCTTCTCCTGGCGTTGTACGTTCACTGCCATTCAGCAGGCTGGAGACGTGTTCCTTCCATAATTTAAGTATGCTATGGGCATCGGTGACTAGATCACCTTTGGGGGTTCTACAAGAGTATGCTCCGGTCTTGAAACCTTCTGTAAGTCGCCGCATCTTTTCGTAGAATTTTCGAGCATTACCCCTGTCGGCCAGCTTATCAAGCTCTTCGTACTCACGCATTTCGGCCTCTTTCTTTTTCGTCGATCGTAACGTTGCGAGGTAGGCAGCCCGTTTTTTCTCCGCTGCGACACGGCACTCCTCGTCGTACTAGCTGTTCTTTTGCACTTTCCGAAAACCAATGGTTTCGGTTGCAGCTGTACGGAAGGAGTTTGAGATGCCGTCCCACAACCGAGTTGTTGGCGAGTGCTCTCAGAGAGCAGGAGTGCAAGCCGAGTAGAAAATCGTTCGGCTGTCTGTTGTGATTGCAGCTTCTTGACGTCGAACCTTCCTTGTGTTTGTTGGTGCGCGTTTTTTGCTGCACAGAGGCGGGTGCGAATTTTGGCTCCAACAATATAGTGGCCCGAGTCGATGTTAGGACCTCGGAGCGCACGCACATCTAAAACACTGGAGACGTGTCTTCCGTCTATCACAGCATGATCGATCTGGTTGGTGGTTTTTCGATCCGGAGACTGCCAGGTAGCTTGATGAATCTTCTTATGCTGGAATCTAGTACTACAGATAACCATATTTCGGGACCCGGCGAAGTCGATCAGCCTCAACCCATTTAGGGATGTTTCCTCGTGGAGGCTGAATTTGCCGACCGTAGTGCCAAAGATGTCTTCTTTGCCCACCCTGGCATTGAAGTCGCCAAGCACGATTTTGACATCGTGGCGGGGGCATCTCTCATAAGTGCGCTCCAAGCACTCATAAAAGGCATCTTTGGTCACATCCTCCTTCTCTTCCGTCGGGGCGTGGGCGCAAATCAGCGATATGTTGAAGAACCTCGCTTTGATGTGGATTGTGGCTAGACGTTCATTCTCCGGAGTGAATGATAGTACTCGGCGACGGATTCTCTCTCCCACCACGAATACAACACCAAACTTGCGCTCCTTTATATGGCCACTGTAGTAAATGCCACAAGGACCTATTTGTCTCTGTCCTTGTCCCGTCCATCGCATTTCTTGGACGGCGGTGATGTCAGCCTTTATTTTCACGAGGACATCAACCAGATGGGCAGCGGCACTTTCCCAATTAAGAGACCGGACATTACAGGTGCATGCCCTCAAATTATAGTCCTTAATTCGTTTGCCATGGTCGTCATCAAAAGAGGGGTCACTTATCCGAGGCTGTTTAAACTTTTTCATTGGGGCGGTTTTTAAGTGGCGGGTCCCAAACCCAGCGTACAACCATAAGTAGGGAATATTTCGCCTTCTCATTTTAGCTGGCCTTCAAACGGATGTTCTTAGGCTACCCAGAGGATACTTGGTCAAAGACCGGAAGTCGTGAGCTGCTTGAGTCATATGTAAAAGAATCGTTTCTGGCCACTCCCAAGTGAATGGCGATTAGAAAACTTTCCTCACTTGCGTGAACTTCTACACATGACTCCATCCTCCAATTTTATTAATATATATATTTTTCTTTATGGGTTTAATAACAATTGAATCACAAATTTCTTCGTTTATTAATGGTATTCCTATCATATAAAATAACATTGTTTCATTTGAGGCTACTTTTACATTTGCAAATTCTAGCGATTCTTCTACGTTATTTAACGTGAAGTTATTTTTTATAAAAATGGATTTTGCTAATGCTAGTTCTTCATTTGATTAAATATACGAATTGACGATTCCGGCTTTGGCCCAATGAATCGCATAATCAAAATTAATGATTTCTTCTTTTACAATCTTTAATTTATATTTTAATTTTATAGCAAAATTGCGTTGTACATCTTCTTGAGATTGTACAGCTTTTAAAATCTTATTCGATACTCTCGTAATATTGTTTATCCTGTCAAAAATTATTTTATTTATTACTACTTGATTATTGTTATTGTTTATTATATTATTTATTTGATTATCCAAAATTACTAAGTCATCATGATCGGGATTTCCCGCCATCCATTTCCAAACTTTTCCTATTGTTTCTATAGATTTTTTAAATCTTTTGGGTCGGACTCTATTTAGGTCAGTTTGTGTAAGGGTTATTTCATTTATCAAGATGGGTAGAAAGGGATTTTCTGATGTTATCTTGGTTTTAATAGTGTTGTCCATTTCGTCGAGTGTCATTTGAAGTGCGTCTAGGTCTACTTTGTGTATTATTCGGTAGGTTCCTGTTTGTATTCTTGTCAATCCTGTATCAAATGTTGCTAATTGTGAATTTGTATAGTCTGCGTACATTAGGTGCACAAAAAACCTGCAAAGTAAAAGGGGAAAAAATTACTATTGTCTGATGTTGCTTTTGTGTACCGTTCGTCCTTCTTCAGTGATTACTACACTGGATTTGTCTTCCTTAACTGTTTCCTTTCTATATTTTGCTGTAAGTTTTGGCCCTATTCGTTTGTTTATTTTGACCTAAATTACATCTCCAGGAGTATATATTTTCACAGGTTTCCGTGTTTTATTATGGGTTTCTAAATCTTTTGCCTGTCTTCTCCGAAGGATTTCTATATTTTCCTGTCGTGCATTTTCATACTGCTCTGGGTCTACTGTAACACGTCTTCCAAAAAATGTCTCTATAGGTCGTTTCCCTGTTGCGGAATGTATGGTGTAGTTATATTCGTATGTGCATCGGTCTAAGAGTTCTAGGAATGAGCGGTGTGTGCGTTCCGTTTGAAGGCATCGTATAATTTTAGTCAGGGTAGAGTGAAATCGTTCTACTTGTCCGTTAACTGTGCTTGAGTATGGGGGAGTTTTAAAAATTTTAACTCGGTAGGTTTTCGACCATAAATTGTATGGAAGCTGAATTTAAAGATTTCTCGTTGTCGATAACTATTGTTTTGGGTATACCAAAAGCAAAAAAGTATTTATCGTAAAGGTTCTCTGATATCTTCTATTGATTTTGAATATAATATTTTAACTTGAGCATATTTGGGGAATTTATCTACTGCTGTTAGAACTAATTTTTTTTCCGTACTGTAAATATCTATATGCACAATTTTTTCGGGGTATTGAGGTATTGGGGTTTCTAACAGTTGTGGTTTATTAGGGTTGCTCATACCTGTTTTCCTTGCAGACTATTTTCTATTTTTGTTTTCATCTTTGAAAAGTAACATCTTTGTATAAGTTGTTTTTTATTTTCGTCTCTATTTCTATGTGCTCACTTGTGTTCGTTTAGTATTTCCTCGTTTTGTGCATCCTCGCTTGTTATGTCCTTTACTTCTGTTTGGGTGTAACGGATTTTATAATTACAAAAATGGAGTGGGTATATTTCCTGTATTTTTCCCATTATCTCTTCAGAGGTAAATATGCCATTTATCACTGAGGGGTTAAAGTATCGTTTCAATAGTGAACTTAAATTCTCTGTTGAAAAGTTGGGTTTGGTGATTATATGTCTATGGTAGGTCGGGAATGGTATTTTTTTAAACTGGTATCTGTCTTCGTCTGCTAACGGGATCCAAATTTGATTTTTGAATGCATTTATTGGTCCTTCTATTGCTGGAATTAGATTGTGTGACGAGCTTTCATCGGAATGTGTAGCAACTGATAGGGAGTTTACTTCAAAAGGCCTGGATAATGTATCTGCACCTACAATGGCTTTCCCAGGTTTGTATATTAATTCTTAGTTGTATTCTTCAAGTATGGCTTTCCATCGCTTTAGTTTGGAGTTATTATTTTTATTACTGAGAGCGTATGTAAGTGGTTGGTGGTCTGCATGTATTACAACTTTTGCTGTACCGTATAGATAGTTTCTAAATGAGTTCAGTGCCTATATAATGGCAAGCATTTCTTTTTCGTTGACTGCATAATTTTCTTCGGCCTTGTTCAATGTTCTTGATATACAATTTATTGGTTTGCCATTTTGCTCTAAAACGGCACCTATGGCGTACTTTAAGGCGTCAGTAGTTAGGTCAAATTCTTTCTTGTAATCAGGATATTGTAAAATTACGTCTTTAGATGTCAGTGTGGGTTTGATTTTGTTGAGTGCAGATTTAGCTTCCTCATTTAGATTTATTTGGATTTTTTTCGAGGTTCGTTTCGACATTCTTCCTTCCTCACCTCTAAGAAGGGATGGAAGTGGCTTGGCCAAATAAGCGCAATCCTTGACAAATCTTCTATAATATCCGGATAAGCCTTAGAATCATCGTAAGTCCTTGATCGTCTGGGGGTATGGAAAATTTAATATTGATTGTACTTTGGAAGGGTTTGTAGAAATTCCTTTGGAAGATACAACGAATCCTAGGAATTCGACCTGCCTTTTGAAGAATTTACATTTATCGATTTGAACCTTCATGTTTGCTTTACTGAGGGTGTCAAAAATTGTGTCTATGTGTTCGGAGTGTGATTTTTCCTCTCTACTAAATATAATTATATCGTCTATGTATACATAGCATATTTTGCCTATGTATTGTCTTAATATGTCGTCAAGCGCCCGTTGAAATTGTTTGTGTAGGTTAGTTTTTCGTCCGGTTCCGAAAATAGGTTTCGGTGCTTTTGTACTAGTTTTCCTGTATTAAGTTAACGTCCTGTACACTATATGTATATGTAGTCTCAGATAAATTTTTCTCGTATTTGCTATTACCATGTAATTTTCTTTTGTGTGTATGATTGCTGAAAGTGCTTTTAAGCTATCATTTCCTATGGAAAGCGGTGAGTGTTGGCAATAGGAAAAATTTTAATTTGCAATTTTCTCATTTAAAAATATTTAGATATGTATGGTGAGTAATTCTTATTTTGCCGCCTACTGAGTTGGCTAGAAAAGGAGTATTGTTCGCTATCGCTTTTCCTAATAAGCTTGATTGTATGTAATTTTTATTGTACCCGGTGTCTACTAATATTTGCATTATGTCGCCGCTCTTCGTCCTGCACCTGAAATAAGGTAGCCAAGAGCTCTTTAATCTAAAACATGTACGTCAGTGAGGTCGAGTGTTTCTTCAATTGTGTCCTTGTGATTTGGCTCATTGTATGTTTGCTCATTGTAGTCGTATTGGTTATCGTAGTTGTATTGGTCATTGTAGTTGTATATGTTTTCGTTGTATTGGTCCTCTGGTGGTTCGTTAGAATTTATGTGAAAATTTCTTTGCATTTTCTGTGAGGGGTTATTTATCATTGAAGCGTTTGATGGTCTTTTACCGAATTCTTGGGGTTTTGGCCGATTTGCGTAATTAACGGCTCTAGTCCTTATACTCTCATCCACGTCCATTGGTTGAGGTTGTTTAGGGGGTCTAGGAGGAACAATGTTTTGCTGTGGACTATATAGATTCTGATATCGTTGACTAAATTGATTTGGATTCCGATTTGAATGTTGTTGCATGTTAGAATGATTAAGGTTTAGTTGGTTGCTATGGTAGTTTTGTGAGTTGTAATATGTCAAGGGGTTTGGTAGATAAGCTAGTTCAGGATAAAATTTGGATGTAGTTTGAGGGTTTAATGGTTGATGATATCTGGGTTGGGTGTAGTGCTGTCGTGGCTGTTGTTGACTTATGAGTTGTAGAAGAGAAGTTGATGGTTTGATAGAGGTTTGGTTATTGGCGTGAAAAGTTCTGAAGCTTTGGTTTTCTAATTTGAGACAAAGATGGAGGGCTTCGGGTAGGTTTTTTGGTTCTTTAATGCCAAGTAGCTGGGGAAGATCACAATATAGCGGTAATTCTCTGTTAACAAGTGGACTGCTTCTTCTCCTATCTCCATACATCCTATTTTGTTCAAAAGTAAAAACAAGTGTCCATATACCTTTTGGTAAAATTCGTTAATTGTCATTCGTCCTTGTATGAGACATGTCATTTAGTACTCTAGAGTGCCTGTGTCTCGTTTGTCTGCGTAGTGAGTGGTCAAGCAGCGGGAGATTGCTGTCGAGTCTAGGGGGGTGTTGTAGGATTCTAAGGCTATATCTGCCTTTCCGACTATCTTATTTCTGATGACATTTAAAATGCCGAAATATTTAGGTGTTCCTTTTAAGGGTTCTTTAAGGGTTCGTAGATTCTTAAAATGCGTTCGCCACTTTTTTTCCAGGAACTAAATTCTGAGGCATATCCTGAAAACTTCCTTAGAGTTCTCACAACATTCGTGTTGTTTTGGAATTGTTCGTCTATTATTTGGTCCGTAATGACCGGGTTTATTTTATTATTAAGAATATTATGTACTACATTAGGTCTACTTGCCTCTATTGCTAAAGTTACCATGTTTTTTATCATGTTCGCCAATTCTGGCGGAATTGTGTTATTAGGGCCTGACGATGCTGTTGATGCAGCAGGAGAATTAATTTCGAGTACGGGGGGTCTAATTAGATTGTTTGGATTTGCCATTTTTTATTTTTTTTTTCAAAATTTTATACCACTATTTTAATTTGAGTATTTATTTTTTTTGTTATCCCTTCTAGGAAGGGGGCTTTTTTACACTGGAGGGTCCGGTCAACTCCTGATTTGGCTACGGAATCGCAGAGTTAAGCAATATTATTTTCAGTTTAGTTTATGTTATTGGCTGTACAAGCCGTATTTTATTTTTTTAGTTATTTATATTTAGTTACACTATAGCTAAAAAAGAGAATTCTGTTTGATTCTTAATTTATTAATATAAATGCAAAAAGTTTTTGGTTAATTTAAAAATTTCTCTCTTTTGATTTTCGCAAAACTAAGGCAATATTTACGTTTCTATTACAATTTTTCTAAAGCTCAATAATTTATTAAAATTTTCCTTTCACTTAATAATTTAATAATTTTTTTTTCTTAAACTTTTTTCACAATTTTTTTTCTCTGTTTTTTTATTATTTCTAATATTTCTTATGCTACTTACACCATATACAGCTTCATAATCCTCGTAACCGATGATCGTGTATTTCTCCTTTTTCCTCGTTGGTACTGAGGTACACCTTCTCACACTATTTTTGTTACTGTAGGCTTTGTTGGCTGTAGGCTTTCGGAGCTAATCCTTGTTGGTGTCGTTGGAGCATCCAGGAAGTTTCTTCTGCTATCCTTTTCACACTCACTGTCTTTTTCGCGGCGTTTTTTTCTATATATTTTAACGGCACTTTTAGACTTTCACGAACCGAACAAGCTTTTTTAAGCTCGGGCGCCAATTATTTCCGGTTAAATGAAAACGGTTTAAGAAAATTTTTATTTTTTGGTCAAAATGACCTTTTATTATCAAAGACTAAAATTACAATTTTGATTATCAATTATTTATAACTTAAAAATTACTTATGCTAGCACTATTGAAATATTTACCTGTGTCTTGTGTGCAGGATGTTGATTGCATTAGTTCCTGGCTGTAGTTTAAACTGCGCGTGCCGGATGTTGATTTGTTAATTGCTTATCCAGCATTATCGCAGTTAACTTTAATGTTGCTAATTTATACATATATTTAGTGCAAACATATATACCTCATCATTATACAAATAACATACATCAATATAATATATATGTATGTATAATTGCCAAGCGCAAAATATATACATATTTATACATATACAATTTCATCTTTTGGTAAGTAATTTGCAAATATGTTTACAAATATATTTACATAATATGACGAAAAAGTCGAATTAATTAAAGATATTGTGAAATGTATGGAGGAAGCCATACAAATTGATTCAGACGATATTAAAAAGGGTGATACATGTGAAGATATGTCTTTGTTTTAATTTTGAATTAGAAATAAAATGTATTTCTTAATCGACAGAACTGATTAATATATGTGATAGTGTGGCCCAAATACCTATAAGGAAAAAGAAACGACATTGGGTTAAAGTGAAGAGTAGACAATGGGTTAAAGTAAAGTGAAAGAGAATGAGAAAAAACTCGAACAGAGTTGCGCAACACAAGTTGCTCGTGTGAAGGTACTGGGCGACAGCAAAAGAGAATCGCCCGAGAATTAGCAACAAAAGTTGCTTCGTATAATTAGGGACTAACGAGCTCTCAATTATTAAAACAAAAACAAACCGAACAGAATTACAAGACATTACAGCTTATTCCTTGCCAGCATATAGTACATTAGAACAAACAATTTATGCATACTTAGGCACAAAACGAATTGATCTCTATAACGAGCTCTCAATCGCACAAAGCATAAGTGCATACATACATATGTATATACAGGGTAGGCCATTTAAAGTTGACCCATTTGTTTGTTTGCCAAAATTAAGGCGTCGCGGATAATCAGCTGGGTTTAGTTTTTGTGCCATTTGAATTTTATATGGAAACATCTTCAAATCTTTATGAATTATGCGTCGGAGAGTGGTGCGAGAGATGTCTAATTCCTGAGAGCGGCGATAACTCGATGTCGATGGAGTCTCCTCAATACTGGCTCGTACAGCTTCGATATTTTCATCAGAACGTCTTGTGCGTTGTCTGGATGCATGACTGGCATTACTGAGATTACCGGTGTTCACAAATTTTGCGTATAAAGACTTAATTGTGTTCTTAACTGGAGCACTTTTCACTTTATTTTTTTTGCGAAACGCACGTTGAGTTAACACAATTGAAAAGTTATTTTGAATATAAAGCTGAACAATTTCAGCGCGTTCTTTTGGAGTGTACTGTTCCATGGTATAAATTGTCTTCGAATGACGCTTCTAACGCGGTATGACATTAGCCGATTTGTCAGCGCTGTTAAAAGTTACAGCGTTGCCAGATGGGTCAACTTTAAATGGCCTACCCTGTACAAGTCCGAGTATTAAAGTGTACCTAAATACAAAATTTCAGACATCAAATTTTTTAATATATTAAAAAAGCGGTTTAAAAGTAATAAACAATTCAAAATAAAATATAAAAAAAATAATATTGCAATAACATTGCAAATAAATAAAAAGCGATAATAAATAAGAATACGTTTTAAACAGATATAATCTAAAACCAAAAAAAAAAAAACCTCTTCAAAATAGTATTCAATTTATTATATTTTATCGCTTCTAAAAGAATATCATAAATCAGTTTACACTGAGAAAATCTTTAACAGTATTTTAATATACAAATATACATTATAATAAAAATGGTTAATAACGAAAAAAATTGTAATACACCTGCAGCAGCTTCACGCTCAAAACAGGCTAATAAATTCATTTCAGATAGTGACAGTTTAAGAAGATACTGCACTAGATTTGCCTCTTCACCGATTCTTGAAAACTCGGAATCGTTACTAGAAATCAAAATTATATCTCTTAATAATTTTTGGACACGACTCCAAGCGGCTCATGATGCCATAGTAGAATCTGAAGAATCAGATCTACCTCAAAATTTTAAATCATCGGCTTACGATATTTACGAAAACTGCTTGGACCAATATGAGGAAACAAAAGCTATGATTTCCGATAAATTAAAGCTAATTAAAGCAATTGCCCCTACTCTCCACAGTAGAGTAGAGCTGCCACAAATGGACAGTCACGAAGCAAATTCAGGCATCCACCTCGAGTTGCCCGGATGTGACACAGAAACCTTTTATGGAGGTTATGAAGAATGGCAAAAATATAGCAAAAGCTAAATTTGAAAACGAAAGAACACTGGTCGATAAGCAAGTAACGACACTATTAAACTTGCCTGAAATTAAGAAAAAAAAAGTGTAGAATTCATTCAACTAGAATCCACTGTTTTTAATTGTTTGTCGGTTCTATCGACACTTAATATCCCTACAGACAGCTGGGATCCTATTCTGGTAAAATTTGCACCGCCGCATTACCAGAAATGTCGTTACTTATATGGGAGCAATCGCTCTCATCACGAAAAAAGTGCCCAACGTGGCAACAAATTAAAGATTTTTTCACCACCCAATATGAAATTGCGGAAAGGTTAAAAGAAAAAATTTAACCAAATGCTTTCACATAACGCAATCGTTCATATTCGAACAGAAAAAGAAAACGTCATGCGAACTATGTAAAAGAGGGCCTAAACTTAAAAATTGCGAGAAGTTTAAAAAATTAAAATTAACGAACGAAATAATTTTGTGAGGTCAAAACGACTTTGCACAAATTGCCTGTCACATGCGCACACATATAAATTGTTACAAAAGACATCATTCAATGCTTCATTACAGCATATATCCCATCTCACCCCAAAGAAGCGCTTATACAAAAAGAACCACGGGTTCAACTTCAAAAGCAAACACAGAAAACCAAAATACTAAATACTGCCAAGAGACACCATGTTGCTCAAAGGCGAAAAAGTTCAAACGCTGCACAGCAAAACACAAAGTGGACTAGTTACCGAACTAGCTACCACCATACCAATTCACGTTGAGAAAAAATCAAATCAATACTTTAATTCACAATTAAGGAAAAGTCAAGAGATAGGGAAACTTCCCCGAATATTAAATAAAATTACACAAGATCAGTATTGTAAGGGCTACTCGAGAGCCACAACTACTCGATCATATAATGGTCGGTACGTCGTGTGACTACCCCTAAAGCTACAGTTTTTCAATACTTCACAAATTGGAATTAAAAACAAAGTCAGAATTACCTCTGACAGTCCAACTTATTAAAAGCACGTACAACTTTTCGGCCCCGCAGGATGGCTTTAGCCAATAATGAAAACAAGGAAAATCCTGAACAAATCCCAGAGCGGTGGCGGGCTACTAAATGCCAGACTAATGCACAGGCACTCAAATATTACATATAATAAAATGGTTCAGAAAGTCGAAGAATTGACATCTATCATAAACTAGTGCCTAATAATTTTCAAATAATAACAAATAATTTTATTCACACTCAAAAAAAACAAGGGTACACCATATGCCCAATGCAATATTATGACGCACATAGACTTGCCAAAAGCGAAGGTAGCTCTTATCGCACTTACATTAGCGCTTCTCAAAAGGGTAGTTGGTCTACCCTCTCTGGTCTATTTGTTGTACAACTTGAAGATCCCACTTGAAAAATTATAATTCTAAATGAAGCCGTTCGCAATTACCGGCCACACTCTCGCAAGATCCCTCTATTGGCACAGCCCTAACTCCAGGGCAAGGGAGTACCCATTCTGGCCATATCTGAGCCAGGCGTGGAGTTGCTATCCTTCATAAGCCAAAAATAAATTAAATTGCCGATAATACAGAAAAAGCAAATAATAAACAACCGGTATACCACACCGATGAAATATAAAATTTAAATAACCTCTAACAAATTAATACAAGCAATCAACTTATTTGCTAGAATAATACAGTATATAGCACCAATACTTACACAAAATATAATTTTCTATTAAAACCATTACATATTACATGTCTCAAATAATATACATAAAACTAGGCAAAATATTCGCTAGGGGGCCCAGGATGTTTAAATGAGTTAAGCATCCACCCCCTCTACCCGGTAAAACTAGCGCATTCTAATGCTACAGCGCAATTCAACACAGCTGATACCACTCAACACAACTCAACACAACTCCACACACATCCACATCAATCAACCCACATAACAAGAAGGCTGGGAAAAAGGATTGCGAATTTCAATTCGGTCATAAACTTGCCCAAGTTCTCTCTCACATTCGCTCGACACTTCGTCACATACAGTGCACACAGCACATACATACACTTTTTCGTCACCAATCTCGCGCTGCAATCAGCTCTCGCTTATACACTATAAATCGGGTCAATCCTGCATGCGGCGTACAACAATAAGTTTGACCGGAATTCTTCCAATTTTCATCCAAATACGATTAATTTATTCGATCATATTTTGGCATGTAGCGAATGCCATTTTATTGTTAAATACGAATTGTCAATATTTATCTTGCAATTAAATAAAATTGGACAGAAAAATATTCTTATACGTTAAATACGAATTGTCAATATTTATCTTGCAATTAAATAAAATTGGACAGAAAAATATAAGAATATTTTTCTTACCTCGTTTATGGCACTTTATATGTTTCCGGTTAATGACGAAATACGCCCATTTACGAACTCGATTTTTTCTCTGTAGTAAGAAATTTGGTATCCCCGCAAAACTAATACGGCTGTGTAAACTGACGTTGAGCAAGACTCAAAGCTCCGTCAGAATCGGGAAGGACCTCTCCGAGCCGTTCGATACCAAACGAGGTTTCAGACAAGGCGATTCCCTATAGTGCGACTTTTTCAACCTGCTTCTGGAGAAAATAGTTCGAGCTGCGGAACTAAATAGAGAATGTACCATCTTCTATAAGAGTGTATAACTGCTGGCGTATGCCGATGATATTGATACCATCGGCCTCAACACCCGAGCCGTTATTTCTGCTTTCTCCATACTGGACAAGGAAGCAAAGCAAATGGGTCTGGCAGTGAACGAGGGCAAGACGAAATATCTCCTGTCATCAAACAAACAGTCGTCGCACTCGCGACTTGGCACTCACGTCAGTGTTGACAGTCATAAGTTTGAAGTTGTAGCGTAACCAGCGTAAACACCACCAACAATGACAGCATGGAAATACAACGCAGGATTACTCTTGTCAACAGGTGCTACTTCGGGCTGAGTAAACAATTGAGAAATAAAGTCCTCTCTCGACGAACAAAAGCCAAACTCTATAAGTCGCTCATAATTCACGTCCTGCTATATGGTGCAGAGGCTTGGACGTTGACAACAACCGATGAGTCGACGTTGCGAGTTTTCGAGAGAAAAGTTCTGCGAAAGATTTATGGTCCTTTGCGCGTTGGCCAGGGCGAATATCGCATTCGATGGAACGATGATCTGTACGAGATATACGACAACATTGACATAGTTCAGCGAATTAAAAGACAGCGGCTGCGCTGGCTTGGTCATGTTGCCCGGATGGACGAAGACACTTCAGCTCTGAAAGTATTCGACGCAGCACCCGCCGGGGGAAGCGTAGCGAAAAGAAGAAACGACTGGCGCGCTGTTGTTAACACGGCTATAATCGCCTAAGCGGTGCCAACGCCAATTAAGAAGAAGAAGAAGTAAGAAATCTTCATACTAATTTTCATCAAGATATCTCAATTTTTACTTAAGTTACTGCTTGAATGTGCGGACAGTCATCAACGGAATTTCAACTTTCCTCGTCATCATTATCATTTCTATACATAGCCCTATATCTATCTCGATTAGTTTTAGGTGATGTGTACAAACATTAGGTGAATAAAACTGTAACAGTCTGTAGCAACTGGTTGCAAGAGTACAAAACGCAACGAATACCACCGTATCCACCAAACTTGGCTCTGTGTGATTTTGTTTGTTCCCAAATTGAAATTCGAAATTCCGTGGAACCCGTTTTCAATCCATCGAAGAGATAAAATAAAATTCGCTGAAGGCACTGAAGCCCATACCAAAAAGGAAAAACCATTACATCTAGTGGAAATTACTTTGAAAGCCACAAACCAAATCTTGATTAATATTTAATTGAATGTTTTATGTTTTATATACAATTTCTGGATATTTTTTTGTATATAAAAATTATGAGAACGTAGAGTCGAGTTATGTTTTGATTGACTGTTCGTCCGTCTGCGCAAGTGATAAATTGAGTAAATTCTGAGATGTTGATTAAAGTTTACTCAAGTCTTTCCTTACAGAATGGAGTGGTGCTAAGGGAAAGATTCTCAAATTTACCGCATCCAATAGGATAATAGTCTGTTAGAACTCCAATAGAATTTCCCTCTACTGATAGCGGGGTTAAGGCACCAAGGGCTTGCCAACTCATTATCTTTACAGCAGTCTTTAACCAGCTAATGAGCTCAAGGTTAGTATCACCGCCTTTCTTTCAGAGTGGATAACCACTTTTCTGAAAGAGAAATGGTTTCACGAGCCATAGTTGGAATCGACCTTAAGGCACCACATCGACAAAGGCACTAATGGTGTGCAATCGTCTTGCAGGAAAATCCTGGGGCTGCAAGCCAAGGATTGTCAGGTGGCTGTACACCATGGTTGTGCGACCGATAGTCACATATGGAGCGGTGTCCTGGGCCTCTGTGGCGGCACAGGCCTCGGTGGTGTTAAAACTATCGAGGCTTCAGCGACTAGCATGCGTCTGCATGACGGGCGCTATGCGGACATGCCCAACGGCGGTGCTGGAGGTCCTGCTGGAACTCACACCGCTCCACATAGTGATCGGTCAAGTTGCCAAGCATTCACTCCTGCAAATAACGGCGGAGGGATGCGGCAAAGGGAAAGCAATCTCGTCCCAGAGGATGGTGATGATAACTGGCAACATTCCAATTGCCCTCCTCCCGAAGGACGGGATTACAAAAACAATAAATTTCACTAGGAAGTTCAAGGTTACCCTTGGCAGCAAGAGCGAGTGGAATGATTCCACTCTTGAGCTGGTGCTGAGGGATAGTACACTAAAGTGGTACACTGACGGCTCTAAGACCGCGGAAGGTATTGGTGCAGGGATCGCCGGTCCACGTACGAGGTTATCCATACCGATGGGCAGATTCCCCAGTATCTTTCAGGCCGAAGTCTTGGCCATAAGTCGGTGCATAGAGATAAAGCTCCATCGCAACTATCGAAATGAGCGTATATCAATACTCAGCGATAGCCAAGCGGCACTGAAAGCGATCTCCGCTTACGAGATCAGATCGCTGCTAGTGCAGGAGTGCAGAGAACGGCTAAACAGCCTAGCGGAAGTGAACCAGGTACACTTAATTTGGGTACCTGGTCATAAAGGCCTAGCCGGCAATGAACTGGCTGACGAGCTAGCCCGCTCCGTAACCTCCACTAACATGGTAGGGCCCGAACCGTTCACTGGGGTGGGCCCCCACACTATAAAGGAGCTGCTGCGTAAGGAAGAAAGAGTGGGTAGAGAAGGTCATTGGCAACGGGCGCATGGCATGCGGCATGCCAAGTTGCTAATAGGGGGGTACAACCTTAACAGGTTTAGATCAATAATCAACCTCCCAAGGACTAAACTCAGGCTCTTGGTCGCATTCTACACCGGCCACTGCAAATTATATAGGCACCTATTTAACCTAGGACTAGCCTCTTGCGCCAATTGCCGGTTCTGCGACAGGGAACCTGAAACTCCGGAGCATCTGCTAATCGACTGCATCGCAGTCTGGAGGCGCAGGTCTAAGGCCCTTGGAACCATATTTCCAGATAGGGATCACATCGACTCACTAGCTCCCAGCAAAATCCTGAAATTCATCGATTTGCTGGGAGGAGAGGGCACGATAGACCCAAGGTCGCAGTGCATATCTCATTCAAATTCTATTCTATTCTAAGGCACCACATACGAGGTATGACAATTAAGTAATGATACTGATTCCATAAAAACCGTATATTTGAAAATTATTCTACAACTCTGCCACCCCCTTCAAAGTAGTCCCCTTGGGCAGATATACAGCGATTCCAACGCGTTTTCCATGCTTCGTAACATTTCTGGAACACTTCGTCTGGGAAGTCCGCGAGTACCCTTGTCACCGCCGCCTGGGTGTCCGTAATCGACTCAAAATGGGTTCCTCTGACCACCGATTTTGTTTTAGGAAACAATAAAAAGTCACAGGGCGACATGTCGGGTGAATAAGGCGGCTGTTGCACACGGCGATCCCTTTAAAGGCCAAATACTGGGACACGCTGAAGGCGGTGTGGCACGGCGCGTTGTCGTGATTAAGGAGCGTAAGCAGTTACGAGCGATGTCTGGGCGCACCCTGATGACTCGTTTTCACAATCTTTTGAGTACTTGGCAGTAGTAGACTTGATTCACAGTTTTCCCCGGTGGAGCGAATTCTTTGTGGACGATTTCACGGCTATCAAACTAGGCAATAATCATCGTTTTCACCTTCGACTTGCTCATGCGAGTGTTTTTCGGGCGGGGGCGCGCGGAGACAACCTGGATACGCCTGGGCACGACTAAGAGTACTACCACCAATTTTAGCGTACGTTTCCGAAGCGACGTGTTGCTCTTGATTTCGTTTTTCCATTTTCGTGACTACAAACACACGTCTACTCAACTTGGCGCCGCAGGCGAACTAAACAAGCTAGAGCGATATTACATATATCAATAGAGAGGGGAGGGATGCTGAAAAAAGAGAAAAAGGGAATTTCAAGGTCTAAGGTTTACTACAAGAGCAGCAATAAAATCAGTCGCATTACTTAATTGTCAAACCTCGTTTAAAGCTTTTATTTAATTGCAGCCGTAACTCCACGATCTTGCATTTTCTAAAAAATAAAACACCTCGGTTTTATTTGGATTAATGAAGCTGTAACTTTCGGCACTTTCGTAAACTAGTACACAGTACTCAAAAACTTATCTTTGACATGTGCTAAACCGTCTGCCTAGGCAGAAATTTGGGGTCCATTACACTAAAGATTTTTTAGCAGGTAATTGATGACCGTAATCCTTAAAAGAGGAGAAAGAACCCCACCTTTTAGAATACCCCTGCTCATTTTTCGCCTAGCAATAAGATGTTTGAGGTTCGATTCAATTCCAAACTCGTTCAGAAATGATAAATGCTTTTAGCAGCCATTACACTAAAGTTTTTTTAGCAGGTCATTGACGACCATAATCCTTAGAACAGGAGAAAGAACTCCACCTTATGGATCTACTCTTACTTCGTCGAGCAATAAAATGTTTAAGGTTCGATTAAATTCCAAGCACTTTTAGAGATGTTACAGCTGCCTCCGGCAAAACGTTATGGATACCTCCCTTAATATCTAGGAAGATTCCAACAAAGTTCTTAAAATTCTTAAGCCTAATGGCTTCCTCAAGCTTTTACCAGATAGTATGAAGAGCAGTAACCACTTACCTAATTTAAAATAGCGTGATGTGCACCTGAAAAATTTTCCCTCGGAATGCGACCTCTTTTGTGGTAGTCACTAACCTTTTAAAAGTTCTCAGTCAGAAAGGGGAGATGCTGGCAAGCGTAACGTCTTTAACCGTGACGTGAGATCTTTTATCAGCCTTCGGGATAAACCTAACTCTGACTAACCTCCAGGCCTTTAGAATATTTCCCAGACTTATGCCGTCCGCAAAAATGGATGTCAGACAGTTGCATGACACCTTAACAGCATGTTACCGCTACGCCGTTCTGATGCCCGGGGCCGGCAGAGTTTAATCGCCCTAGTCATGTTCCGTCGGCAAAGTCTGCACAACCCTCTTGCAACACTCCAATAACTTGTAGCTGGTAACATACACTGTATCGTAACACCTGTATTGTTATCACACAGCGTGAAAATTGGGGAAATAGGAGACTGATGGTTCCAGTTAACTTTACATCATATATATACATCCGTGATCAAAAAATAGTTAGACTTTCTAATTTGAATTTCGCGCTAAAACCCATTTATCGAAATATTTTTTTCTGTGTGGTATGAAAGTCACGACTGTGCCATTAGCGTCTAGTATACGCTTATCTTTCTGAATTATATAAAGTACATTCGGACATTTTTACGAAGATTGGTATTATTCAATAAAATAAACCATGATGATAATGAACACATCACACACATTGATACATCATTTGAGTCTAATAAAAGCAAAAGCACGATTAACTTGTTTTGATAATAGCGTCGCATTAACGCCTGTAAGACAATGTTTTCTGACTACCAAGATGTCATGAAATGTATTACTGGCGATGAGTCTTGGATCTATGACCAAAATATCTCAGACCAGTTTCTATCATAATTCTGCGATATGCTTGTGTGTGTAAAACGATTTGCCTAATAGCGGTTTGTTTTGGAACGTTTTTCCTCCACATGCCTATGTTGTTGCTGTTGTTTTAACGGTTATCAATCCATCAATGGTAAGGGCTATCTGTGTTGTCATCGACGTCATCCAACGGGAGGCCTTTCGACGGGGTCGGACCAAAAGGAAGAGGGTGTTAGATGAGCAGGGTTGGTAGGGCATGGAAAGAGGTGGTCAGTGTTATGCGGAGACTCGCTGCATGCAGGACATACATTGGGTATGTTAGGGTCTATTATAGATATGTAGGGGTTTAACCTGCTCCAATATTTCTTTGTCTTTTCCCATGTACTGCCGGTTAGCGACTTGATAATTTTGTTGCGGTTCTGTACATTGGCGATATTCGCGGTCGTATGGAGAGAGAAGGAGCATAGACTATCAAAGGTTACTCCTAAAATCTAAGGGTTATTGACAGTTGGAATTTTTGACGCCATCGACTGTCATATTAAGTTCAAATCTATACTCCTTCGTCCAGTTCGTAAAGATGGTCGCTGTGGATTTGGTGGGAGAAAGTGTGAGGTTCCGTGTAGGTAGGAAGCGAGAAAAGTCGGAGAGGAAGTTGTTAACTTTCGAACACATGCCATCGATTCCATTGCCCGACGTCAGTATTGTGCAATCGTCTGCGTACGAGGTTATGGAAACGCCCTCTGATGGCTGTGAGAGTTTCGAGATGTAGAAGTTAAACAGTAACAGGGAGAGGACACCACCCTGCGGAACCCCCTGTTTAACTTTTCTCAGTTTAGAGGTTTCACTCCGAAATAGTGCGGATGATTGCCGACCGCTCAGGTAGTTCATGGCCCACCTTTTCAGTCCTGGAGAAAGCGTTGTGTGGTTGACTGTATCAAAAGCTTTTGACAAGTCCAACGCTTTTGACAGGACCACTCTTCCGACTTTCCACACATCGAGTATTTGAAGAGTGGTCAACGACAGGTTGAGGATCTTGGTAAGTTAGCTTACTCCCATCAAGCCTAAATGCTTTAGCATTAGCATGTTAATTCCATCGAGGCCAATGGATTTATAGAATTTTGCTTTCTTGAAAGTAAGTGGCGCGCAGTCGTTTGGCATTTTGCGCAGCCGTCGGTTAACATATAGCTTGGCTTTGTCTACCAAAGGGTGCAGTGTAAACTGCCAGTTAAAATAGCTCGCGCACTTCTTCGGGTCCGAAGAGGCATGACCATTGAATTGAACTTCAACTCGGTCGTCATGTCTCTTCGGGTTAGACAAAGCCTTGACAGTCAGGTGCTCTATCCATTTCGTTCCCTAGCTATTTCGTTTTTGCAGACCCCCGTCTTCTTCATCTGGTCCTTTTTCGACTCGAAAAGAAAATGGCCTTTGGCTGTTTTTCTTATCTCTGACACATTTTCCTGTAGTTTCTGCAAATTATCATTCCTCCTGACAGTCATTAGGATGTCGCTAAATGATATTTCACCATTGTTTTTTACTATTGCATCGGGTAGAGGTGGCGGCCCACGTGACTTCTTTGTTGGTTTACGTTCGACCTTGGTCCTTTGAGGGGGTTATTGCACTTTGCTTTCTGTGCTCAGGGGAACTTTCGCTTTGTTATATCATTTGTTACGTGTAATTTTATTCTTCTGCGGTGGTGTTCTTCGTTTTTGGTTTTACTTCGTCGGGAGACTTCTGTGGTGTTTTCTCTGAAATGGTTGGCTTCACAAGAAAACTTCGTCGACCTTCCTTATTTACAATGTGATCCTCCTGAGCACTTGCGTGTAACTTTGCTATCACACCGAGAAGATCTCTCATGGTGTTGCTGAAAGATCGCTGGGGTGGGCGCATTGTTTCGATGAACTTCTTTCCCCGCATCCCCTAGTTCAGCAATATGGTCTACAGGAGGTTATATTGCCTTTGCCATGGGTGTGGTGTCACTCTCTAAAAGAATTGCCAACACCAAGGCTTTTGATTGGGGACCTACCCAGTATTGGTGCCCTCGTATTGGGGTCTGGTTCCGCAACGGTCGTAATTGGCAAAAGCTTTGCACTTTATTACCACCTTCAGCTTTCCAGTGCTGCTGCTTCCAACAAGCCTAAATTCAATAGAACAGGACACTCCGTTCGGGTGTTAAGTTTGGGTGTAACCGAACATTTGATACTTTGGCAACGTGCAAGGTTAAAAAGTTAGGAAATCCTTCAGGTGCAGGTTAAACTTTATATTAAACAATCCAGAAAAAACTATGTTCGAGTGCAACCGAACATTTTATACTCTTGTAACTTGTAGGAATCAAAACCAGGGAAATATCTTAGGGTGGATCGGATTTCAAGTTATTTCATATAGTCATATATACTATACTCGTATATGTATAACTTATACAATTACCGACATATTCGGCTTAACATACCAAAAAATGTTCCCTGAATTTCATCAAGGTACCTCATATACAATCACCAAGCATATGGGTAAAGTCAGTCGGATGTTCGAAAATCCTGGTAATAGTTACTTATATGGGGGCCAGGTTAAGTTTTCACCCAAATGCATTTACATATTTTAGGTTACACTGTTATGAGTAAAACGCGCCCTGTAATTTTTATTGAATTAACTGAAGTATTGGCCTTTATATGCAATATACACTCGGAAGTTGGAAAATCTTTATATTAGGTATACAAGGTACGTTCCAAAGTAAACAGGACTTAAAAAACAACACATAACAAATGGTTCTTCCGGCAAAATCAATTTCTTTTATTCAAAATAGTCAACTTCTGCTTTAAAACAGCTTTTTGCACGGTCCAAAAGCATGACGAATGAGTGTTTTAGCTCGTTGGTCGCTTTGGCCGCCAGTATGCCGGTGCAAGCCTTTTGAATGGCCTCTACATCTGCATTTTGCTTTCCTTTCAGGGGCAAATGCATTTTTCCGAAAAGGAAAGAGTCGCACGGTGCCATATCAGGTGAATACGAGGAGTGGTTAATGGCAAAAATGTGATTTTTAATCAAATAATCGATCACAAGGTATCCTTCGAATGTTGGATTCTGAGCAAGTTTTGGTCGTCAGCCAGTTTGTGCAGAGAAAACAGCACACACACTTTTCGTTAGCCCAAATGTTCGGTCCAAATGCGATAAATCGATGTTTTGGAGATGATCAATTCCATTTCCATGACTTTCAATGATGATTTCGGCTGATTTTGGATGAATTCACGCACAGCTTCGATGGAATTTCTGGTGATCACGGATTTTGGATTGGCCCAAGTTGATCGCCATTAATGTCCTCACGACCACTTTGAAAACGTTTAAAGCACTCGTACACTCCGCTACGCGGAAGGCAATTATTGCCATAAATATTTTTCATCAATTGAAACGTTTCGGCAAGCGTTTTACAACTTTTAAAACAAAATTTAAATTTGGCCACTTAAAACACAATAACGTCACTTCCAATCAATGAAATATCCTGAAATTCTCACTGCACGATCGATAAAGATAGCATATTCTAACGCACTAGTCGATATATAGATCAAATAAAATAAATTCAAAAAGTCCTGTTTACTTTAGAATGCTCCTTGTATGGGTACTTAGAGAAGTATATACCCGATTCAGCACATTTCTTAAATAAAGGATTCTCTCTGAATTTCAAATGTATATTCCATACATTGACCGATATTTTCGGTAATAAGTCATCTATATACACTGGGGTCCACATATTCGGTACCTAGCGGCTTGAACAGTTAAGGTTGGATTTCGGCAATTTTTGGTCATAAAGCGACATAGATTACGATAATTATCATTAAAATTTCATCCTGTTATATTAAAATGTTCTCGATTTGTCTACTTAAAAGTGAAATAATCAAGTAGAGTTTAAAATTTTGTTATATTGGAAGAAGGTGTACTAAATAGAATCGAAATCGGTTGGTTGGGTTCCGTAATATATGATTTCACCTAAAAGTAGGTGGTGTCAAGCCGTGCCATCTGAGATTTAAAATTTAACGTCTCTGGCGTATTAAGTTTTTGATTTATTGCGTTTTTAGTGGGGCGTAGCAGCGGTCGACTGCGACCAACGTATTCTCGTATTTATTTTACCAGTTAACAGACTTAGCAAGTTTTATTAAGATATATCAATTTTCACTCAAGTTACAGCATGCGTGGACAGACGGTAGACAGACAGTCACCCGATTTCAACTTTTCTCCTTATCCTGAACCTTTAATACATATAAATGTATGCATATAACCCTGTATTTTCTTTTTTGCTGGCGTAGACACCGCTTACGCGGCTATAGTCGAGTTAACAACAGCGTTTCTTTTTTTCGCAATGCGACGCCAATTACTGATTCCAAGGGAACCCAGGCTCTTGTACACCTTGTCTTTCCAACATAGTGGATGTCTTCCTCTTCCTCTGCTGTTTTTGTGCATTCGGACGACATGATCTACCCACAGCGACTATTGAGACCAATGATACCAATATCATCAGCGTACGACAGCAGTTGTGCACTCTTATAGAGGAGAGTATCTTCCCTATTTAGTTCTTCAGCTGGAATTATTTTCTCCAACAGTATTGAACGGCTCGCAGTCGGGTTCTTTTCGATCCTGACGGTACTTTTGATATTACTCAATGTCAGTTTACACAGCCATATTAGTTTTGTGGGGATACCAAATTCAGACGTAGCCAAAAAGGGCAGCTCCTTTTCGCGCTGTCAAACGCAGCTTTAAAATCGACGAAGAAGTGGTGTGGGGTCGATCCTCTTGGAGTTTATTTTTCATGGGGGCATTTTTTACGTAGAGAATCCCAAACCCAGCGCTCAAACCTGATGAGGGATGGTTTACCTTCTTAGTTTAGCTCGCCTTCAAACGAATGTTTTTTGGCTACCCAGAGGACACATGGTCTAAGGTCGGAAGTCGTAAGCTGCTTGAGGCATATGTAAAAGAAAGTCAATGAAATTCTGAGGGATTATTCTGCAAGGCGATACGAATAAGAAAATGTTCGCAGCTTTAATTTTGGTATTCTATAATTCGACAATCGCAGTGAATTTTGAAATTTTCGAATTTAATTTTTCTGTTTCGCATTTAGTTTTCCCTTTCGCATTGGCGAAACTCTGCTTTGCCATATCAAATGCCAACCATACATTATATTCGTAGTTTTTGTGCTACAAATATAAAGAAATCGTATCGTTTGAAAATGTAAATTTTAAATATAAATTAATTGTTGAACTATTTTGAATCAATTTATAGGGAAGGATTAAAAACGAAACAACAAACTCAACCAAAGCATTTTGAAATTCTCGATGCTTTCATGAAGGCGCATCCCGATGTATCGAAAGGATCACCAAAAGTCATGAAAAAGTTTGCTTTTTTATTTAGGAAACTGCTTTAACGATATTTTTTAAAATATGTGGTTTCAATTTTTAATTGAAAATAAAATCATTTAAAAAACCATTTTTATTAAGTTTTACTATCAAAATTACTTACAAAAAATTAAAAAATAATTTAAAAGTGCACACTTTTACTTTTGTTTATGTTCATAGGTACTATTCTATATGTCTCGTTTTGTAGAGTCGTGTAATTTATGGAAAAATTTAGTTTCCCAATTAAACGCAGCCTAGACACCATTGCGAGACATTGCGGGGTCGAAAAAGGTAACTCCCATATTCACACAGATAAAGGTTTTCGCTGACTGTAAAATTCACTTAAGAGGTCAGTAGGGTAATCTTTTTTCAAATTTTTTAAATTTTTTTCGCATTTTCTGTTTCTTATACCCTTAAAATAAATGTAGAAAGCTCCCTCATTGAGCAGACGTGTTTGTTAATCGCGAGTTTTCTTTTGTGCTTTACGCTTTATTATTATTCTTACTTGCATACAAGTGCACGTGCTTTCGATTTACTTTGATCCTCTGGTTACTTGCGTAAAAAACAGCGCATATTTGTGAATATTTGATTTATTATGGCCCCAGGGCCGCATAACCTCGGGGAAAATAGGCTTGCTTTGCTTGCCTCTAGCCCCAACCCCAAAAGGAAAAAACTTACATACAAACCACTTGAAAATTTTCCAAAACTGCCTTAAATTAAAAAAGGTTGCCCAAAATTTGTTCTAATATCTGCAGTAGATTCGAACAAAGAACTTTCCAAATACTTTTATTTCGCTGTGCAAAAAAGCTTAGAATCAATAAGTAAGGAAATTTATCTATCACCGAATTACGTGATGGAAATCTACTCTTAGTTGTTAAAAATCGTACGAACGCTTGAAAAAATTTTAATTGCTCTAAAGGTACAATTTACACTCCATTTCTAAACGACATTGCAGAAGAAGAAATTCTTGACAATTTAAAAGATCAGAGAGTTACTTCCGTCTGAAAATTCACCAAAACTCTAGAAGGCAAACAAGGACCTAGTGGAGTGGTACTTCTTTCATTTGACCTTTACAAACTTCCAGAAAAAATCGAAGTCTCATGGCGCACTATGCGGATTAGAGCATATTTCCCTAACCCCTTGAGGTAAAAAAGTTGCCACTTTCTAAAATATCCACAACAGATTCTCTTAACATCCAAACTCTCTACTTATTTAGAATATATCTCACCTCATATAATTACCACATCTGACCAAGAAGATCAACAACTCTCACTATCCTCCTCTCCTTTTTCTCAACACCCATAATACTAATACATGTTCAAATTTCTCCAATAGAATATGAACGGATTCTACAACAATTACTCTGACCTAGAATTACCCTTAAAAGCACAATCCCCAAGTGTTATACCATATCACTACAAGAAACCCCAACCCTCTACAGTACCCAAACAATAAGCTGCCTATTTCTCAGATTAACACAAAATCACACTAACAAACAAGGTGTTGCTTTTTTTCTCCAATAAATCCACATCTCCTACAAGTTTTTATATTGCTACAATAGCAGTAGAAATATTTATTGGATTTAAATTAACCATCTTAACAGTTTACATTCTACCTCACCAAAACTTTAATATCAAAGAACTACGCGATATAATCGGACCTATCCAAACACCCGTACTTATACTTGGCGATTTCAATGCCTAGAGCCCTCTTTGGGGTTCCACATGTACTAACCAAAGAGGTAAAATCATAGAAGACCTTATATAAGCGGAAAATCAGACAATTTTAAACGACGGTTCCCCTACGTATTTTTCCACACATAATTCGTTTACGAATGTTGATCTAGTCATTTGTTCTTCTTCTATCGCCCCCAAATACGCCAACTTATTTACAGCCATTCAATAAACTGACTTCACCCCTATCGAAAGCGATCATCGAAATTCTTAAACGAAGGTTCTCTACTGTAGCACAAAAAAGTTATTCTGAAGCAAATCTCATTGTCGATAATATAAATAAAGAAACAGCGAGGATTACCAAATAATCAAAACCTCTGCTCAACTCTCTATCCCCCAAACAGGTAAAAAAAATCTTGAAAAATCATGTGCCTTACTAGTCTAGGAAATTATCTAAACTCAGAGAAGAAAAACAATCACTACGGTTAATTTACAAAAGAACTCGCTCTATTGATAATCTAATAAACTACAAAAAAGCTAATACATTGTCTCGGAAAAATATTAAGGAAACTAAGGGGGCTGGTCTACAAAAACTTATCGAAGCTATCACCCCGTTAACAAATCCAAAGAAATTATGGGAGGACATAAAAATGCTCTCAGGCTCATATACGCAAGTTAATTTTAAATTAATTTTAATTGTATAAACACTTCAAATGTCCCAATTTTCGACTCAAAAGACATAGCTAATCATTTCGCCTCTGTATTTTCCGATTATCCGCCTCATTTGTATCAAATAAAAATGAACTTCCCAGTGGAAGGTACAGCAAAGATCATTCACCCCTACATATTGCCGAATCTGATATTACCGTCGCTGAATTCGATTTTACCTCATCTGCAATGTCAGGCAAGACGCCCAGTGCAAACAGAATTTCATATCCCATGTTAAAAAACTGTTATTCAAGTCTTAGAAGTAGAATTATTAATTTGCACAACAATATTTTATGTTAAGGTGTACCTCCAAAGCTGGAAAAACCCGGTGATAGTAGCAATTCCTACATCCAATGTAGTGTCTACAGATGTTCTCGGTTGCAGGCCAATATCACTCCTCTGTTGCATGGGAAAAATATTAGAAAAAATTATATCAAAACGTATCTCGTGGTTCGCATAAAATAAGAACCATCTCAGTCGAAACCAAGTGGCATTTAAGGTATGGCAAGGCACTATGGATGCATTACTCTATTTTGATGATTTCACCAAAACAGCTTTATCGAAAAGAAACCACATATCCACTCTCAGTTTGGATTTCGAAAACGCCTTCGACTGAGTTCGTTCGCATGTTATTCTACGACAGCTTGAGAAGTGGCAAATTGGTGACAAAATATTTAACTATATTGAATCCTTCCTAATCAATCGGAAAATCACCACTAAAATCAATAACACTTTTTCAAACACATACAATATGTACAACGGAATACCACAAGCATCACTATTGTCTTTTATACTATTTGTAACCGCATTTAACGAAATCAGTAAGATAATCTCTAAATATGAACGCATCTCGCAATATATTTATGCTGATGACAGTCTGTTTTTCTCCAAACAAAATAATCTAAATACTGTAAAATACCTTCTTAAAGATCCTTACTTATATTTCAAATTGGTCCAATTGTTCAGGTGCGAATATTTCTATAAATAAATGCAAATAATTCCATATCTGTAGAAAACACAAATGTAATAACTTCAACCTGGGCTATAATAATGTAAATACTACTAGTCCTAAATTCCTAGGTTTAATATTCGATAAGAGATTTACTTTTAACCCATTTCCAACTGGTGTTCGATTAATCGAATAGCAAAGTTGTCTATTTGGAAAAATTGTTTTAGCTGTGAAGGTAAATGATATCAGGACGATAGTGAGTATCATGTATTACTTTGATATTTTGGCTATTTGAAGATTATATTTACCAACCCGCAACTCCCCCTTAATTTGATTGGGGGAGGGGTTGAAAATTGCCTTGTCGGTAGATCTTTTTTTTTAATTATATTAAAAATATGTAAATAAATAAAACTAAAAAAATAAACATGAGGTCTTATAGGCAAAGTGCCAAGTATTATTTTACAATAAAAAAATCAACACCTGACAAAACATGGATGGCACAGGTAATACTCAAAATAGATGTTCGATTAATCGAACAGTGGCGGTCATCACATACAACATATCGTAATATAACAACATATCGTAATATAAATGAATAGACAAGATTATTTCAGTAAAAACAAATGTTTATTGAATATTGGCTATTTTTGATTATTTAGATAGTATTTCATGGAAATCTTTGAAACACTTAGAATGCATATGCTTGGCACATCGGTCAACAAAAGAGACTCAGTGACTGACGACTTGAATTGTTTTTGGCTCATTGGCTTCTCATTCTTATATGCATTCACAGTGGAAGAATTTAGGGTGTTTATCCAAAGTGGCCAGTACCATTTCTTTCCACGGATGTTTACTCGATAATTTTGAATGGCATTGTCGTGGAGATCAACGCCACCCATTCTTTTGTTATAATTGTGAAGCACAGCAGGTTGATTCACGTTGAAAAATTTCCCATTTTCTCCCAGGCTCTTCTTAAAAGCTTTAGTTGCCTTTTACCAACGCCAAACAGGGTAGAGTGGCAGAATCTGATCATGGTTTGTAGCAATGGTGACCTCCTTATTATCTTGCCAGCGACAAAGGGTTATCTGGTTCTTAGAATCGCACATATAACCACGTGCGCCGCGAGGCAGATCTTTACCGGTCTTCATATATATAGCACCCCCGGATACACGATTGCAGAGAACAGTTCCAGTGGCGCAGAACCCCTGCTGATAACAGGCACAGAAGATGAAAGGAAGTGAAGAAGTTGTCGAAAAATACCACGTGACGCATAGGTGCTTCGACGTTGCTGAGTAAACGGCGAACGACATCAGCTCCAAGACCAAGCTCTCTGTTGTATTCATCGAATTGTCCACAGTATGGTATAAAACTAAACAAATAGCCCGTTGACGAACAGAGGCACCAAACTTTATATCCAAAACTAATCGGATTTCCCAGAATAAACATTTTGCAATTCAGACGGCCGAAATAAGGCATCATCTGCTCGTCTATAGACAAAAACTCTGACCAAATGCCAAACTGTTTGAACTTTCTGTTTATGATGTCAAAGAATCGACGAAGCTGAAATCATTAAAATATAAATAAGGAAACTTGAATAACGACAGTGTAATAATTTATACATAGTACCTTGGCCATCTTATCATTAACATCTAATTCATCATTATTCGCAAAATGGATGTATCTCTTCACATGCATGAACGTAGCTGTCGACATTGCCTGTTGTACTTTGCAATTCCCATTGACAGCTGCGAAGAACAATAATCCTCAATTGAAGACAAAATGTGGTAGCCCGATATCAGTAAAATCCCCAAAAATCTTTTCAATATAACCACGTCCAAATGAAAACCAGCGTTGTTCAGGGCCGCAAATCGGTTAGTCTCAGTTATGATATAATCCAACACCTCCCCATCATTAAACTTTGATAATAATTGTATTGTAGACAGATCCTTTAGTAACTCACACACGTCTTTCTGCATATCGGTCAACGGAGCTGTCTGAGGCGATATATCGTAATGAAACTCCTCCTTTCTTTGTTCCTGGACCATTTTGGAGTTCAAAATGAACTCACTGGTTTGTAGCTGACTCTCGGTTTCTTTTGAGGTGGACCAGTCGATTCAGCATCCGATTTTGAAGTTGATGGCAAAGCTTCCGCTTGAGTTTCCACAACCTCTTCAGAAGCAATATCCATATAAATGTTTCGCTCTCTCTCAATTTCCAAATAGCCGGCAATCTCAGTCAAAGCAGTTTGATCTTCATTAATTGCGATGGTATTCTCGTCGATTAATTCTTCATTGGATAGTTCATGTACATTGGGTGGGAGTACGTTGACAAACTGAACCGGATTTTCGTCATCGCTCCAATTCTCTAAAATATCTTCAATCTCCCTCATTGTTGTTTTCTTTGAACGTGTCATTTTGCAATTCTGGAATCGAGGAACAATACAAACACTCGGAATTACACATCAAACGTAACTATATTCTAATAGATTCTCACCATTTATTTTTCGAAAAACTATTAAAATGTAAGAATATAATAAGCAGGCAAAAAACAAGTCTTTTCTTCTAAAACACACAAAAGAAATGTCAAAGCGCTATCATTTGGTGGGAAAAATTGGCATTTCGCATTTGTATGGGATCTTTTGGTATGTGTTCACCGCCAGTGTTCGATTAATCGAACAATTTAATTTTTGACATATCGGGAAAACGGGAAGAGGTAGAAATTTTTTGATGACAGATTTGGAATCAGGGGGCCGTACTTAATCTGAAAATGTACCTTAAATAAAAAAATTTAAACATTTTTGCAGCGCGGTTGGAAATGGGTTAAAGAACATTGTACAAATCTACGTAAGCAACTTATTTCTATGCCTAATATATGACATTTTTTCTCTCATCAATATTCTTCTTCTTTTTTATTGGCGTAGACACCACTTACGCGATTATAGCCGAGTTAACGACAACGCGCCAGTCGTTTATTCTTTTCGCTGCGCGGCGCCAATTGGATATCCCAAGCGACGCCAGGTCCTTCTCCACTTGGTCCTTCAAAGGTAGTGGAGGTCTTCCTCTTCGTCTGCTTCCCCCGGTGGGTACTGCGTCGAATACTTTCAGAGCTGGAGTGTTTTCGTCCATCCGGACAACATGACCTAACCAGCGTAGCCGTTGCCTTTTAATTCGCTGAACTATGTCAATGTTGTCGTATATCTCGTACAGCTCATCGTTCCATCGAATGCGATGTTCGCCCTGGCCAACGCGCAAAGGACCATAAATCTTTCGCAGAACTTTTCTCTCGAAAACTCGCAACGTCGACTCATCGGTTGTTGTCAACGTCCAAGCCTCTGCACCATATAGCAGGACGGGAATTATGAGTGACTTATAGAGTTTGGCTTTTGTTTGTCGAGAGAGGACTTTATTTCTCAATTGCCTACTCAGCCCGAGTGTAACCTGTTGACAAGAGTAATCCTGCGTTGTATTTCCATGCTGTCATTGTTGGTGGTGTTTACGCTGGTTCCAAGATAGACGAAATTATCTACAACTTTAAATTTATGACTGTCAACACTGACGTGAGAGCCAAGTCGCGAGTGCGACGACTGTTTGTTTGATGACAGGAGATATTTCGTCTTGCCCTCGTTCACTGCCAGACCCATTTGCTTTGCTTCCTTGTACAGCCTGGAGAAAGCAGAACTAACGGCGCGGGTGTTGAGGCCGATGATACCAATATCATCGGCATACGCCTGCAGCTGTACACTCTTATAAAAGATTGTACCTGCTCGATTAAGTTCTGCAGCTCAAACTATTTTCTTCAGCAGCAGATTGAAAAAGTCGCACGATTGTCTGAAACCTCGTTTGGTATCGAACGGCTCGGAGAGATCCTTCCCAATTCTGACGGAGATTTTGGTGCTACTCAACATCAGTTTACACAGCCTTATTAGTTTTTTTGGATACCACATTCAGACATCGCGGCCTAGAGGCAGCTCCTTTTCGTGCTGTCGAAAGCAGCTTTGAAATCGACGAAGAGGTGGTGTGTGCCGATTCTCCTTTCACGGGTCTTTTCCAAGACTTGGCGCATGGTGAATATCTGGTCGGTTGTTGATTTGCCAGGTCTAAAGCCTCACTGATAAGGTCCAATCAGTTTGTTGACGGTGGGCTTTAATCTTTCACACAATACGCTCGATAGAACCTTATATGCGATGTTGAGGATACTTATCCCACGGTAGTTGGCACAGATTGTGGTGTTTCCGTTTTTATGGATTGGGCATTGAACACTTAAATTCCAATCGTTGGGCATGCTTTCGTCCGACCATATTTTACAAAGAAGCTGATGCATGCTCCTTATTAGTTCTTCGCCGCCGAGTTTGAATAGCTCGGCCCTCAATCCGTCGGCCACTGCCGCTTTGTTGTTCTTCAGGCGGGCAAATGCTACTCGAACCTCTTCATGGTCGGGCGATGGAACGTCTGCTCCATAGTCATCGATTGGGGAATCGGGTTCGCATTCTCCTGGCGTTGAGCGTTCACTGCTATTCAGCAGGCTGGAGAAGTGCTCCTTCCATAATTTATGTATGTTCTGGGCATCGATTACTAGATCACCTTTGAGGGTTCTACAAGAGTTTATTCCGGTCTTGAAACCTTCTGTAAGCCGCCGCCTTTTTTCGTAGAATTTTTGAACATTAACCCTGTCGGCCAGCTTATCAAGCTCTTCATACTCACGCATTTCGGCCTCTTTCTTTTTCTTTCTGCAAATGCGTCTCGCTTCCCTCTTCAACTCTCGGTATCTATCCCATCCCGCACGTGTTGTGGTCGATCGTTACATTGCGAGGTAAGCAGCCTGTTTTCTCTCCGCCGCGACACCACATTCCTCGTTGTACCAGCTGTTCTTTTGCACTTTCCGAAAACCAATGGTTTCAGTTGCAGATGTTCGTAAGGAGTTTGTAATGCCGTCCCACAGTTTCCTTATACCGAGTTGTTGACGAGTGCTCGCAGAGAGCAGGAGTGCAAGCCGAATAGAAAATCGTTCGGATGTCTGTTGTGATTACAGCTTCTCGACATCGAACCTTCTTTGTGTTTGTTGACGTGGGGTTTGCTGCGCAGAGGCGAGTGCGAATCTTGGCTGCAACAAGATAGTGGTCCGAGTCGATGTTAGGACCTCGGGGCGTACGCACGCCTAGGACACTGGAGATACGTCTTCCGTCTATCACAACATGATCGATCTGGTTGGTGGCTTTTCGATCCGGAGATAGCCAGGTGGCTTGATGTATTTTCTTGTACCAGAGATAACCAAATTTGGGGCCTCGGCGAAGTCGATCAGCCTCAACCCATTTGGGGATTTTTCATCGTGGAGGCTGAATTTACCAACCGTAGTGCCAAAGATACTTTCTTTGCCCACCCTGGCGTTAAAGTCGCCAAGCACGATTTTGACATCGTGGTGGGGGCAGCTTTTATAAGTGTGCTCCAAGCGCTCATAGAATGCATCTTTGGTCACATCGTCCTTTTCTTCCTTCGGCGCGTGGGCGCAAATCAGCGATATGGCGAAAAACCTCGCATTGATGCGGATTGTCAAAGACCGGAAGTCGTAAGCTGCTTGAGTCATATGTAAAACAATCGTTTCTAGCCACTCCCAAGTGAATGGCGATCAGAGGACTTTCCTCACTTGCATGAACTTCTACACATGACTCCATCCTCCAGTATTACAAGAGCTTTAATTTTATCTAAGATTGACTATGGTCTCCCTATCTGTGGCAATTGTGCTAAAAGCAACGTTAAGCAAATGTTTGAAGAATGTTAGAAGAAGTATTCGGGCATTCCCAACATCACCAATAAAGTTTATATTAACAGAAGCCGGACTCCCATCCATCGAGGAAAGAGCTGTGCCTACTTCGCGAAAGCTTATTCCAAAACTACTATTAGGCATTAACAAGCTCTTACATGGTATAATAAAAGCAAAATGTGAAACTGTTTCTAAATGCATTAAAATAACTACTGATCTAGGTATTACAACTATACCGGAGGAAAAATCTATTTCATTTGCCCCGTCATGGCTACTCAAAGAAACTTCGTTCGAGCAACATTTTCAATAACATCAAAAAAAGAACACTATGTGGCTAAATGAGCACCTGACCCCCCTTAATATAATAACGTACACACCATACTCAACACGGTTACACCATCCACATCATCCACACATCATACTCCACACCTCTACACCAATACTCATCGCACACACACCAACTCCACACATCATCCTCTCATCGCACACACACCAACTCCACACGTCATCATCTCATCCCACACACACCAACGCATCACGAATTCAACACACATGAGGACACCGCACAAAAAATAACAAAAGCGACCGACGGACTAGGCGCCACTCCTTTTCTATTACGATCCGCGCGCATATACGCATCATTTTTTGGTCTGCACTTTTGTCCTTCGTCGCTAATCAACGGGTGAGTACATCGGTACCCGGTACCATCGAATTATATATGGTCCTTCGAGCCGTAACGGACGGCACCTGTGGTAAAAGAAAATATCACATCGGTTACGGTGACGCGTTAACTAATAAAAAAAATTGTATGTAAAAAAAAAAAAAAAAATAAAAAAATAAAAACATATCGGTTACGGTGACGCGTTTACTAATAAAGAAAAAATAAAAACCCAATCGGTATAACAAAACAGTGTGAAATAAGAACCGGTTTAACAAAATAGGAAAAACAACGGCGGTGAGAAAGCTGGTGTACAAAATCAAAAAAAAAAAAAAAAAAATCACAGAAAAAGCTGGTGTAAAAAATCAAAAACGAAATCACAGAAAAAGCTAGTGTAAAAATCGGAAAAAACGGTGTAATAAAAAAAAAACAAAAAACATCATGGTGATAAAGTTCAGAAAACTGTTGTGACGAAGCAAAAAACAAAAAACCGTTGGTGGCAACGAACCAAAAAAAAAAAAAGCAAAGTTTACATACATATATATATGTACATATACACAGTGAGTTATACATATGTACGTACATATACCTCGGTGGTAACAAAATTGGAAAAAAAAGAATATATGTATTAAAAATAAAATTTCATGTGGATATGAAAAAGTGCAACTGAAAACATAAAAGAATACAAAGTGTGGTGACAAGAGTGAAGCAACAAAAAATAAAAACTAAAAAGTGTGGTGACAAAAATTGAAATTGAAGTGAGAGAGCAAAGTCGAAAAAGGCAAAAATTACAATAATAATCACCTACTATATAAGCACATGCACATATATACACATAATGTAAATCAGCGGATAGTAAAGTGAGCCACAAACAGAAGGAAGAAGTCAGACAAAATACAAACTACATCACCACAACCATTCCAACAACAAAAAGACCGGAGAAGGAAGAAAACCACTAGTTCAGGGAATTCCCTAAATGATATCCTATTTACGGGACCCACTCTACAACCAGATTTAATGCTTCTGATATTAAATTGGCGCATATACAAATACGTATTCAATGGGGACGTTGAAAAAATGTATCGGCAAATAGGCGTACATAAAGACGACCAAGATTTTCAACGTATTATGTTCCGAAGATCCCCCACCAGTCCTTTACGCGACTTCAAATTAAAAACAGTTACATTTGGCGTTGACTGTGCACCATATTTAGCCATTCGAACTCTCCACGAATTGGCAGACAACACAAAGTCAGAATTTCCTCTGGCAACTGAAGTGTTGAAAACTCAAACGTATGTGGACGATATTCTGTCTGGAAGTCACACCCTTCCACAAGCATACGAGGCCTTATCACAGGTAATAAAAGACCTCAAATCCGCAGGGTTTCCTTTAAAAAAGATTACGGCAAATCACCCGAATATACTCAAAAATATTCCAAACGAAAATTTGTTGGACACCAATTTCCTTATATTCGAAAAGGAAAGTACAACAAAAACGGTAGGCATCCAATGGAATGCGATATCGGACCAGTTCTCATACACGACAGAGTCCATATCCGCATTATCAGCCATAACGAAAAGACAGATTTTATCCTCGGTGGCAAAACTTTTCTAACCCGCAGGATGGCTTTCGCCAATTATGATCCAAGCGAAAATCTTAATACAAGAATTATGGCTAGATGGAACCGACTGGGACGAACAAGTGAAACCTCTTCGCTTAGAAAAATGGTCCCAGTTCGCAAAAAATCTGAATGACATTTCTCAGATACAAATTCCACGATGGGTAAACTACTCCCCCGAACACAAAGTCGAATTACATGGCTTTTGTGACGCCTCAGAAAAGGCATATTGCGCTACTATCTATGTGCGCACGCAAAGTGATACCACGACCACAAGCCACTTATTAGTAGCAAAAGCAAAGGTGGCACCTTTAAAAACTATAAGTCTCCCACGACTTGAGTTATGTGGCGCACTACTACTTTCAAAATTAGTAGCCATGGTGCAAATGCATTTAAATATGACAAAATGCAAACTATATATGTGGTCCGATTCAGAAATTGTACTAGCCTGGTTGGAAAAACCACCACATGCATGGAAGACGTATATTTCTAACCAAACGTCTCAAATTCTTGACCTAGTGGGATCAGCCACTTGGCGTCACGTAGCCAGTGCTGACAATCCTGCCGATCTAGGTACAAGAGGGTGCAAGCCACTGCACCTTGCCACTACCACCCTCTGGTGGAATGGCCCCCGATGGTTGATAGAATCTCCTGATTCTTGGCCACAATCCCCCATGCGCAACATTATCGCCCCAGAAGGTCAAAAAATTGCCACCTTTCACACATTATTGGATGATGCCGACATCCTTGAACGATTTTCCTCGTTTCCAAAAGCGCTCAGAGTAGTCGCTTATATGTTCAAATTCATGGAACAACTCAAAAGCAAAGTTAAGGGATCACATAATTTCCCATGCAACACAGTGACGCACCTAGAGTTACAAAAGGCAAAGGTCGCACTAATAACATATACACAAGCGCGCTATTTCAGCGGCGACATATCACTACTAAGAGAATCGAAGCCGATTGATAAAAAGAGCTCACTCTTAGTCCTCAACCCATTTCTGGACACGAAAGGTCTGCTTCGTGCCAATGGTCGGCTTGTTAATTCGAGCCTAACATATAACGAACGCCATCCCATAATAATCCCAGAGAGGTCATCATTTGCCACACTGTTCCTCCACTACATCCACATCTTAATGCTACACGCCGAACATCGTCTCATGCAACAGATGGTACGCCAGGAGTATTATATCCCCCGTCTTAAGCCGCAAATCAAGAAGTGCATCTTCACATGCAAGATTTGCACTATGCACAAACAGAAGATGCGAACGCAGATTATGGCAGCACTTCCACCGGAACGCTGCAATTTCGCTCTGCCTTTCACCACAACAGGTGTTGATTTTGCTGGGCCTTTCCAAGTAAAGGCGTCCATGTTAAGGTCTCCCACTCTCATGAAAGGCTATGTGGCTGTCTTTGTATGTTTCACGACAAAGGCAGTACATCTTGAGATATGTAGTAATCTGACGACGGATGCTTTTCTCGCGGCATTTGCTCGCTTCGTCGCTCGACGTGGCTACCCATCAAAAATCATGAGCGATAATGGCAAAACCTTTATTGGAGCTCAACGAGCCACAGAAAAGCAATTTGTGGATTTTTTAAAACAAGTGTCACCCGACATCGTACAAAAGTACGCCCCTCAAGGTATCAATTGGCAATTTATACCCCCAAGCGCTCCCCGTATGGGCGGTTTATGGGAATCAGCTGTAAAAAGCTTCAAAACCCATTTCAAGCGGGTAGCTGGAAATTATAAATTCAATTACGAAGAGTTCACGACGCTATTAAATCGAATTGAAGCCGTTCTCAATTCACGGCCACTTACAGTACTATCACAAGACCCCTCAGATTTCACCGCCTTAACTCCAGGGCATTTTCTAAAAGGAGCACCCATCCTGACCATTCCTGAGCCAGGCGTGGAGTCGCTATCTCTATTAAATCGATGGGAACGAATTAAAATTCTCCATCACGATTTCATCCGCCGATGGAAGGACGAATATATAAAGGATCTCCACAAAAGATACCGCTGGAAGACTCCTGAACAGGCGCCTAAACTTGGAGACTGTGTCCTCATCCACGATGATTGTCTACCCCCAACCGAGTGGCGTCTTGGCCGCATTGAAAAGCTACATTATGGCTCCGACGGTCACATACAAGTCGTGGATCTCCGTACGCAAAACGGAACACTAACCCGACCGCTCGTGAAGCTATGCTTTCTGCCAACTTCCGATGATCGCGAATCCGAAAACCTCAAAAATCAACCGGTATTATCGCTACACAATAAATGAAACCAATAACACGCGAGAAAGTACGCAAATAACAAACCGTCAAAATATAACCGATCGCCAAAAAATAACAAACCGTCGAACGAACAAAACTAACACAAATTGGTCAATCATTACGACGACCCATTCATGTCACATATCGTGGCACGATGGTCCATATTTAATTGTATGATAGATTTATAATCGATAATCTTCCCTACATAGATCACCATGGATGTAGATACACCAGTCGCAACCGCGCCAACAGCTCGGGCTACCAATGCGCCACGCACCATGCCTACTCCAGCACCCCGAACTGTGGTGGCAACGACGCCGGCAACTGCACCGGCAACAACGCCGGCACCGGTACTGGCGACCGCGTCTGCAACGGCCCCTCAATCCGCACTTCGTGGTGGCACTCAACCACCACCACCCCTATCACGGACCACGGAAGCCCCAAGGTGCCCCATCTGTCGGCGCCCACATCGCCTGCACCATTGTGGCATATTTAGGGGTATGCGACCCGTGCAACGGCAGCAAGTGGCCCAGGCCCACGGGCATTGCCATAACTGCCTGTCACATACCCATGGAACTGCAGCGTGTGAGTCACGAGGGCGGTGCCAAATATGCCACCGGCCGCATCACACGCTACTACATCGCAGCACGGCACGCGAAATGAATCGGCCATCCATCCAGCACGGCCGCATACCCCGCTTCCAATCTGCAGCTCGTGGCGCGCCCCAGCGAAGCGTAACCTCGTTGCGGCGTCGGCAGGCTGGACCACCACCTCGTCGGTCTACGGGGCTGAGCAGCGTTGTGGCAACGCTGTAACAGTTGCAGGGTCTTTTAGACTAAACAGTCGTTTAGGGGGGCCGGGATGGCTAAATGAGCACCTGACCCCCCTTAATACATATAATAACGTACACACCATACTCAACACGGTTACACCATCCACATCATCCACACATCATACTCCACACCTCTACACCAATACTCATCGCACACACACCAACTCCACACATCATCCTCTCATCGCACACACACCAACTCCACACGTCATCATCTCATCCCACACACACCAACGCATCACGAATTCAACACACATGAGGACACCGCACAAAAAATAACAAAAGGGACCGACGGACTAGGCGCCACTCCTTTTCTATTACGATCCGCGCGCATATACGCATCATTTTTTGGTCTGCACTTTTGTCCTTCGTCGCTAATCAACGGGTGAGTACATCGGTACCCGGTACCATCGAATTATATACTATGTATATATCAAAGTTTATGCAAAGAACTCATTGTGCGACACCTTGTAGACTGGAAACTCATTTTTACTGACGCTTCAAAGGCCGACTTCTACACGTCTTTTGCTATTGTTGATAACAATACCAATTACTCCTCAGTATACACCGCAGAGGCATCAGCGATCTATAATGCGCTATCTCTAGTACAAAACGCTAACTTAAAAACCTTAATATGTACTGATAGCAAGTCTACAATATAACGCGAAACAGCCATTGACTGTTTTCGACTACATCGAAAAAAATGATATAATCCATTTAATCGCTTCAAAACAAAATGCCATAAAATAGTTATAGTTAGGCAGGTGAATAACGCCACCCATCATTTATCCTAACGCCGACCAACTGTTATGTTGAGAGAACCTAAATAATCGATACCTGTGTAAGAAAATGGCCTCACGAATGGCATTAATCGATCTTTTGGCAATTGACCCATCATAGAGTGCGAGTGTCCGCACCTTGAAATTTTACAAATAAGACATGTCGATATGATCTTCTTCATAGTACGTCTTATGTTCCCTCACATATCGTCGCCTCCACGATTTGTTGTTTCATCCGATTATGACAGCCCAGTAAGATCAAGCGAATGAGATCATGATCTGGCACTTGGATAATAGGTCGCGTGATATCATACGGAAGCCAGCTGGCAGCATCGATACGTCCGCTAACACGCATAACTCCTTCTGTGTCGATAAACGGGGAGAGTCTGTATAACTCAGGCCCTTTCACTACATTTTCTTTCAATTGATTAAGCTCAAGCGAGTATGAGGCAGACTGGGCAAGGCGGCATAGGAAAATTTCGGCTACTTTTAACTCTTCGGTGCACATAGGAGCATTTACCCTCAAAAACCGGACAAAATTGAAAATTACAAACTTCAGCGATGGTACTTAAAATAGATTATTCTGGTACCTAAATAACCGATCTATAATGAACCGATTAAATGAATGACCTTCAGGCCGCTATATTGTCACACAAGTAGTCGGAACCTAAACTTCGATCAGAACGGACGTGCTTATTCGCGAAACTCTCCATTGTTCTCGAAACTGCAAGCGGATTTTTTTTTATTGCGTGAACGGAATTCTTGAAAATATTTTTTATGAACTCATGGCAACATGGTATGTATTTAATATTAATGATATAAAAATTAATTTAGTTAATGTATTATTATGTTTTTTTGGGAAAAAAATTAATCATTAAAAAAACTATTTTTTTTTTTTTAAGTTTTTAGAAATGAGTGGTTTTGTTATAGTGTCGGAAAAAGTTGGTCAGTTGCATAAAGTGAGTACTGGTTTATTTATATTTTTTTAATTAAATACTGAAATCCTGCTTAATTATTCTAAACGGGTGGTATATAGGTGGGTCGGGTTACAAAAAAATTTGAACGTAACATTATTTTCATTTTTCTGTATCACTCTGTGAAAATGAACGAAATCAGACTACAACCACGCCTACTTCCCATATAACACGATTTAAAATTCCATTTGATTCTTTCACTTTCCAGTACACAAATAAATAATTAATTAATATAAAGGAATAAAATTTTGAGGTAATAATTCCCTTAAAGTAAGCCACCTTTTAACAAATAATTGTCTAAATCCAACTAAATCTGTTCAATCCCGTAGGTACCGAATATGTGAACCTGGTAACAACAGTTGACTTTTGACGGAAAATATCGTTCAATGTGTGGGATATGAAATTGAAATTCACACAGAATCTTTTTCTGACAATAATATTTCATTGTCTTAAAAATGGATTGAATCGGGTCAATACTTTCCTGAGCCCCCATATACCTAATATAAAGACTTTAGAACTTCAAGGTCACTATATGTTAGATATATCCGCCAATCTTTGAGTCAAGTCTCAATGGAAATTGAGACGAAAACTTAACCCCTCCAACACGACCCCACCACCTGTATAACTATTACCAAGATTTTTGGACATGCAATTGACCTTGCTCCATATTATAGCTGAATGTATGTAAGGTACCTAAATGTAACCGAGGGAACATTTTTATGAGTATGTGGCATATTATTAGTATGTGGGAAGAGCAAAAATAGATAAAATCTGGTCGGCACTACCCCCTTCTCAAATATATTCAATATAAAATTTTCGGTTGCACCCGAACTTAGTCCTTCCTTACTTGTTTTAATTTAATATATTGCATTATTATATTTAACCATTTTTATTCATTTGCATTCATAAAATCACTTTAAATAATTTTGTCCGGTTTTTGAGACCAAATTCTCCTATGTGCCGGGGTCAGACACCCTTTCACTTCTTTGTGCCGGCACATAACTATAAATCGGATGACCCAGGCGACCGACCATTTTAGTTTAGTTAAACTTGAGAATCTTGTCATGTCTATTACATCGTAGCTAACAATACAAATTTCAGGCGAAGCTCTTCCCATTTTCTTACAGATCAGGGTTTCCTTCAGATGTAGGCCAGGCTTCTTCTTCTTGCGTTAAAAATTACGATCCATTTAGCCATCGTGAAGTCGGATGACTATCGAATGTCGTACTTTGTCTTGTTGGCTCATCAGCAATGTTCTCGTCTGACGGTATCCAACGCCAGTTGTTAGCGTCGGTAGCGGCAAGAATTTCTGTCACACGATGTGCTACGAATGGCTTGTAGCGACGAGTTCCCGATCCAATCCTACTCAGAACAGTTTTGGAATCGTTCCACATCACGCGTTTTTTGATTGTAACTGAATGATTTTTGACGATAGTCTCTATCAGTCGTGTTCCCAAGGCTCTGCCTGCAATTCAAGGCGTGGAATAGTCATTGTTTTTAGAGGTGCACACCTCGTTTTGGCACTACGAGTACGACGCAGACTTTGTTATCTATATACGTTGCTCTTCAGTAGGCTGCGG
>CM050322.1:26665182-26685333 GCA_027475135.1 Bactrocera correcta
GTAGACGTGTGTTTGTAGTGCTCGACAGGAAATTGGAAGAACGAATTCAAGAGAAACGCGTTGCGTCGCGGGCTCTTAGCCCGAAAACCAAACGCCAAAGCTCACAATGGTTGTCTCGGCGCGCCCCCTGTCCGAAAAAAGCTCGCATGAGCAAGTCGAAGGTGAAAACGATGATTATTGCCTTTTTTGATAGCCATGGACTCTTCCACAAAGAAATCGTTCCACCGGGGAAAACTGTGAATCAAGTCTACGATGGCCAAATACTCGAAAGATTCCGAAAACGAGTCAACAGGGTGCGCCCAGACATCGCTCGTAACTGGAACCTTCATCACGACAACGCGCCGTGCCACACCGCCCTCAGCGTGTCCCAGTATTTGGCCTCTAAAGGAATCGCCGTGTTGCAACAGCCGCCTTATTCGCCCGACATGTGACCCTTTGACTGTTTTTGTTTCCTGAAACAAAAACGTTGGTCAAAGTAACCCATTTTTAATCGATTACGGACATCCAGGCGGCCGTGACGAGGGTACTCGCGGACATCCCAGTCAAAGCATTCCAGAAATGTTACGAAGTATGGAAAATATAATCGCTGTATATCTGCCCAAAGGGACTACTTTGAAGGGGATGGCAGAGTTGTAGAATAATTTTCAAATATACGGTTTTTATGGAATCAGTCTCATTACTTAATTGTCATACCTCGTATCTCAACATCTGTTTTGTTTTTTTTACTGAACCAAACCCATAGGTTCAATACCGTCAACGTTCGTAGACATTGTACATACACTAGTTTTGCCTTTCCATCTCACAATTTCGTTATTTTTATAAAACCTGTGGTCTACTGTCTTGAACGAAGATTTTCTCGTGCAATTCTAACGTACTTTTTCAGTTGGGCAATATTCCGCATTTTGTAAGATCGTCACTTGTAAAAAAGTTATCGAAAAAATACCGGAAGATTGGCAGTATTTGCTCCAAGCTTATCAAGCAAACATTTCACAACACGCGATCCCAATGGTTCCGTTGTAGTGACTATGGGTTTTGAAGGTAGGTATACAGCTCAACAGTAATTGCTCAAGAAAAAAAATACATTAGGGCAATTCAGAATCTTGTACTTCAGAGTGTGCAAAATTATGCAATTGCAATTGTGGTTTCTGTGCAACCCTTGCAAATACCTTAATTCACAGCTGATCGGTGAAGAAAAATATTGTTTGAAAACAAAATTTTCGCACAAATTGGAAAAAAATGCCGAAAAAAAGTTTTAGGGAAAAATTAACTGACGCTTTATTTGATTAAGCTGCTGAAGAAATTATGGACATTGAAGGCAAGAAATATTTTTATACGGTACAAATTTCAAATTTCTTGATTTTTAATTTACAAAATTTACAAAAATTTCTCCATTTCTTCTCTTTGCTTACAATTTTTTTTGTTATTTTTGACAGCAGCTGATAATTTGCAAACCAGTGTTGTACAATGGCGTTTTAGTGTTGCTTATTTACAGGTACGATGTAGCAGGTGCATCGCTATACATTTTGTTAGTGTAAAAGCAAAAATATGTTCGCTATTTTGCAATTGCAAAAATGCAAGACCATTTGCACCAGATTCTGAATTGCTTTAATTTTGACAGCTGGTTACGCATTGTGAATGATCTACATGCATTAGAAGACCAAAAGAATAATCAAAGAAAATAAACTTCGTGTGTATATGTGAGTATGTGCGTAGTAACATAAATATTTTCATTGCGATTTAAGTAATGTTGTTGATGATTGGTAAGTTTTATACAACATTTCAGTAACCATACAAGTACTTCATAATAATGATTTTAACTTATTTAGGATGAATTTAAGGATTACTTTGAATTTCCTTCAGGACACAATTGTTGATTAATTGTTTCTTCGCAAAACCAGGATTGCCAAATACGCATTTTATTGAAAAAATGTATTAAAAATTACTACTCGATTTCTTTAGAGCTGCATTCTAGCAGCACATGCGCGGTAAATTTTCTTGACCATTTCTTAAGCTTTTTTTATATGAAGTTTGTTTTTACATTTCTTGAGAGCGGGATACTAAGCTTTACATTGAATATTTTGTTTGGAGTGATAGCAGCCTATTGTTGTCAACAAAATTAATATTCCTTTTGAGTTTACGAAATCAGTTACTTGACATAGCGGTAGAAACTATTGACGTACCTAGTTTTGACTTGGGTATGGTATACTGTTGGATATAATTACTCGATCAATTTGAAGAATAAAAACCCTTACACCTAACGGTAGTTATTGGACGCTGCTAATTGCGACAACGTTTTGCGACCAATGGCTCATTATCACTCCTGTCATCACAAGAAATACTGCCGTGATAAATAGTAAAAACCTCATCTCATGGTAAGGTCGCCGTCACCATATCCTCATCAGATCCTTATTCTTCATTCGTTACTGCATTAGGACCCGGTGGTACGATGACAAATTTATAATCGGCATCATCGTTAATATCTTACCTTATAATTTCCATGGCTTCCTCAAGTTTTTCTAACCCATTGATATTGTTAAAATATTTCCTCTTAATTTTTTAGAACAAATATTATAACAAGTAAGTCGGGTGCAAGTGAACATTTTATACGAGTGCAACTTTCAAGAATCAAAGCCAGTGAAATACTTCCAAGTGTAAAACCAATAATATATAGTAAAGTTAGCAGGATGTTAAAAAATCCTGATATTAGTTATATAGGGGTTAGACCAAGTTTTCGCTCAAATTTAACTATTTTAGGCACAACGATAAACTGTTATAAATAAAACACGCTCTCTTATTTTCATTGAGATAACTCACATATTGGCCGATATATGCAGTACGAAGTCACCCCGAAGTTCGAAAATGGTTATAGTAGGTACATGGAGGCTATGAGAAGTATTCGTTCGATTAAACCCATAATTTCAGTTATATATATCCCGCATTGACTGACATTTTCGATCAAAAGCCAATTATGGGTAGCTTGGTCTAAATATTCGGTACTTAGGGGCGTGAACAGTTTTTATTGGATTTAAACAATTTTTGGTCATAAGGTGGCACGCACTAAATCGCTTATTCGTTCAAAGGTTTATCCCGATATATTAATTGCTTTTTGCTTTGTGTACTGGAAACTGAACGAATCAAGTTGAATTTAATATTATGCTGCATGGGAAGTAGTCGGACTACAACCGATTTCGTCATTTTCACACAGTGGCATACGAATGTGAGAAGACGTACTAAATTTTGTCGAAATCGTTTGTTCGGGTCCCGAGATATCGGATTTCACCAAAAAGTGTGTGGTGCCATGCCCATCGTCAAATTTTCACACCAGCCCCCAAAAACCACTCTCATATTATCTCGAGTGTAAAATTTATTGTCTCTGGCGTACTTAGCTGATTGATTTATCGCGGTTTTAGTAGTTTTTAACAGTACTATTATATGGGGAGCAGGGTTATTCTCCAATTTCATCCATTTTCAAACTGTCGGTAGCAATTCTTATAAGATTTGTACTCAGCAAATTTGGTTTTTGTAGCTTAAGTGGTTTAGGAGATGTGCACATTAAATTTGTTAAAGGGCGCACACTTTTTCAAAAAATTTTTGATCCCGGGTGCCGATTACGCCCATCTACGAACTAGATTTTTTTGTACTAAGGAATCCACATACTCGTAATTTTGGTCATTTATGTATATAATTCTATATCTATCTCGATAAGCTTTAGGTGATACGTAGAACTGTTAGGTGAACAAAACTATAATACTCTGTAACAACTCGTTGCAAGAGTAAAAAACGGAAACAAAATATACATACATATATATAAATTAATCCTCCAGTCCATACGGCTGTTATCCAGGAAATAAAAAATTGTTCCCCAGGTTTACAATTCAATAATCTTTATTAACCAAACTGTTTTTCCACTTTAAACTTTAATTTTTCAATTTAATTTTACTAAGCACTATGTGCTCTTCTTAAAGTCTAGCTTAAGACTAAAACTTAAAAATATGAGCCCTGTCTGATTCCCTAAGCTTACTGCACCTGATACAGCTGTTGTTGTTGTCGTTTAGACAACAGGTGAATCGCTGCTACCGCGGCGACATTGGAGTAACAAAGAATTTGCCAGTTGATGTGAAAATGCTGACGCGGAGTATTCCCACTCTTACTGGCTGGAGTGCAGTGGCTCTAAGAACGCTACAGGCCAGCAGACTAATTTGTTAAGTTATATGCATTCATATATACGTAATGCAAACAAAATTCTCTATACAAAAAATATATACATACATACATACATAAGTGCATAAGGAACTTACAACTATTTATACATCTGAACATTTATTGTATATTATACATGGACATAAGTACAACGATATATGGACTCTACATATGGACTCTACATATATCGTTGTACTTATGTAGCTCTACCATACATGGGGTACTGGCAAATTATAAAAAAAAACTAATTCATCTTACAATTCGAAAAAAAACAATATTTTTAAAATCCACTTACAATACAGCGGTAAAGTGAAATAAAATTTGCTTCATTTAATTAAAACAATACTCAAATCGCGATTAAACAAAAACTGTGCAGATAGTTTTTACCAGAAGTAAAAGTTAGTCAAAAGATAGTGATAATGCATTTCAATTGTTCTAATACCACGTTCAGACCGACATTTAATCGCACGATTTCAGCTGTTGAGTGGATTATCACACTAATCTTATAAATTTATCAAGCTTTCGCCATACAAAAATGACAGTTCAAAATCCCTTAATCGAAATGATTTGAAACTGATCCACGCTAAATCTCTCTGTGCGACTCTGATTTCTACTTGTCAGCATTGGAAATCTATTACATTATCACAGCTGACACAACAAAGGGAAAAAGATGTAAACAAACAAATATTTTTTAAAGCAATGAATCTAATTTCACCTTAAAATCGATTCCCAAATGAAAAATTCGTCCATTATATGGAAAATATTTAAAAGAATACGGCTTTTATTACAAAATACTATATGATAATGTTTTCTTTTGATAAATATTAAGCGATGTGAATTGATGAATGGGAAAAAAAGCTCGTTCCAACGGCAGTAAGAACGGGCTGATTAGTTAAGGGCTTAAATGTAATCTAATCCTTTTAAATTTTCGGTCTGAACATGGTATAACTCAAGGTTTTTTTAATGCTTTCTGTTTACTGAAACAAAAGGTTGTTTTTATGTTTGTCACTATTATAAAGAACGTAAACTCTCCCCTCTGTTAAAATGAAATATCTTCAATTCACAATATCTGGGCATGTTGTCGACTAATAATAATTAATAATTGTATGTATTTGATTAATTGTTTGTGTTTATAATTTTTACCTCTTAATATTATATAGGAAATTATTATTTTTGCATGTTTCTTATGATGCTTTCTTTTCTCTCACAATTTCGTTTTTAATTAGTGTCAATTTTCTGGAACTCAAAAAACATTTTCCTTTTTGGCTTGACTTGTTTTCGGTGCCTTTTTTTGGAATTTGTTTAAATGAGTTAAGCATCCACCCCCTCTACTCGGTAAAACTGGCATATTATAACAGCTCGACTCACCATGTCCGATGACACCATACTCATACATCACCACACAACAACACAACTCACCACACTTTTACATCAATCAACCCACTCAGCAAAAACGATGGGAAAAAGGATAGCGAGCACAATGCGTTCGACACAATTCATCACATACAAATCGATCATCAACATTGGTTCCCGGTTATACATTGCGCTGCGTCGACACATACATACTTCAATCTTTTGCTAGATTTCGTCTCAACTCGGTTCCTGTGAGCAGCTTTCGTTTATTATATAAAATTCAACAACAATTTCGCATTGCGATTATTTAAAACATTACAGTTCCTTCGATGTACATATATATAAAATTACATTGTATTCTAAACATATCAATAATTAAAAAGAAAATTAAAATTAAAATAAAAATTAAATAAATTTTACACAAAAGCGCTCGCGCATATTCATTTGTATACTTAATCGCGGGTGTAAGTGAATTGTGCAGATCCTTGCAAATTGGGGATTTATTCATGGTCCTTCGAGCCTCACAGAAAGGCACTATGTGAAACGGTTGGGTTTACGAAAAAATCGCGCAGACCTTTTTTGTAGAGTATTCAATTTCCTACAAAATCTAAGGAACAAGATATTTTTTCAAGCAGTTGGAAGCGAGATATAAATTTTTCTATCTGATAAAAAGAAAAAATAGAAAACTGTATGTAGGAGGACCTTCCCGTTACAATTAAAAGCTCATGTTTGGAAAGGCTTTCTTAGAAGTGTCTAGGGACCTAATTTTCCGAGTACCAATCGAAAAAAAAAACAAAAAGAAAAATTTTTGAATCAGCCTAATACATATACCAGTGTGGTGGCAAAATAAAAATAAAAGAATAAACAAAGTACTGTGACCCAAGCAAAAAAAAAAATAAAAAACAAAGTGCATTTAAAAGACTAAGCTACCAGGCAGTTTAAGAAAACAAAAACACGGTGAAGTGGTAAAAACACATGCATATATGTGTGTATGCAATAACCAAAATTGGGGTGACAAAAACATAAACTTGCAAAAACAAAATATATAAAACATTACAAACACAAAAAGCATACATTGGGCGCGAACAATTAAAACAAATATACTACAAACAAAACAATAGCGCAAGAAGGTAGCTGGAGCACAGAAAGAGAATTGGCAACAAAACGCGTACATAAATACATACATACATCTAAAACGCCCCTTGTGGAAAAAGAAAGTGAGCGTATTTATTTAATTTATTCTAAATATATGTATATATGTATGTATGTAAAAAAATATGTTTTATACACTAATATAAAAACCGTATTTTAAAATCCTTTTTAACCGCGAAAAACGTACTACCAAACTGTCACAATTTCGAGTTTATTTTCCGAAAAAACCCGAACACAGTTTGGTATAACCTATATGTATATCAATAATAATCGCGTAAGCTGTGTCCACGCCAGTAAAGAAGAAGAAGATATCAATAATAAATAATATTAATTTATTGCCTATGTACTAGCTTATATTCGTGCATTCAAACACACAAACAAACAAAAATTCAAGATTTACTTGCAATATTTTCCGGCAATACCTCTTATGTTTAAACAAAACAATAAGCAGGAATGCATAAACTAAGTAAGGCAAGGCATAAACATAAACATAAAACAAAAAGAGAAAAAACAAACATACTGTTGCGCCAAGCGACATCTTCTGTAAATCTAAATCTAACTTTAAAAAGAAAATTAAATATAAAATTATTATAAGAACTTATGAAATTGAATTTGTAAATAATGAATTGTACAAAATAGCATACTTACCTTAATAATATATTTATATTACGTTCATTTATTACTTACCTTAATTCTATTACAATATTTAACGAAAGATAATTATTTACCCCTTGTATTTACATTACCACTAGCTTAAGCCGTTAGTTTTAAGATTTAGGATAAGCAATTCCAAGAACGGAATAATTGAGGCATTGTATTAAAAACCTTGAAATCGAACGGATGTGTCTTTTCATTATCGGAATATTTTGCTTTCGTGGCAGGCAATTAGGCTTTAAATTGTTCGCGCATTCCCAGTACATATTTTTTCGCATCTCAAAAATCCTTGAGATTTTTCATGCCGCCCGAGCAGGGACGAAGTGCGTGAACTTAGTTTATATTTCATTTCGTTCGTTTTTGTTAATCAACTAATTTCCTGCTAATTGCTTGTTTATTCGTTCGTTTTCGGCCCTTCGTGAATGTGAAGTGGAATTAAATTATACATAAAAAAGAAAAAAACAACACCTAAAACAAATATACAAGTACATATCATATAAAGAAATAAAAAAGATACCAAAAGAAAAATACGCATACATACATATAATTGGTACATAAGCTAACACAACACTTGTTACTCAAGCATCGACTTACAACTTTCGGCGCGTGTGACCGAAATGCACCAGAAAGTGCATGGTCAGCGGCTGCACTACCTGCTGTGCAGCATAAAATGTGGAAGCGAATCACGCCACTTATAATTATTTAAATTAGAATTAAGTATAAATATTGTAATTCGGTTAAGTTAAAGTAGTTCTAATTACTCAATAAAGCTACGCGGTTACCGAAAAAATATATTTTTTTAGTTATTCAATAACTAAAAACCTTAGCTGGCGCCCGAGCTAAAAAGCTATTAATAATAGAGGAAGAAAGGCCCCCTAGTAGCGAAAAGCAAACGGGAACCACTAGTTGCTAGCCAACTCTATTCGCGAGTGTTTAAATCACTGAAAACCACTATACTATGGTGAAAAAAGAAAAGTTAAATCTAAAAACAAAAAAAAAATAATAATAAAATAAAAACAAATACAACTTGCTTATGTTAAAGTTTATTGTGCCATAGCGTTAAAAGTGAAAAGCAAACGACACACAAAGTGTTATCTGTTAATTAAGAAATCTATGATTGTCATATGTGTATAAAAAAACGTGGAGATATTATGAATAAAATTTAAGGCAAAACCAAAAACGGCAAGTGTAAAAAATACCAAACAACTGTAGAAAAGCGTGCTCAGGTGAAAGAATGAACAAAGCAATAGTACAAACCTCACGATGTGCGAAAACTAAAACATATCGAAAGATTTTATAAGAAACTAAATCTGCAAGCAGAATTAAGAAAAAATGCTACAGAAAGTAAATAAATATGTGGAAAAAGCATTAAAACAATAGAAAAATAATTATTTTTTAACTAATGTGGTATATTTAAAAGATAAGCAAGAATTTTGCGGAAAACAAGAGAAAGGCAAAAAAAAGCCACAGAAAGCAAGTTAATAATTTGAAAAAATAAAATAAAAAAAGCAAAGGCTACAACAACAACGGGAGTAGCAGCAACAAAAAACATTAATACAACAACAACGCCCCAGCAACAAACACATACAACTCAGCAAGTGGATGACGATTCTATATCCAGCTAATAGAAATACTATCAGAAGTAGCAGGAAAGACAACAAAATACCCAGCAATCCTGTAAGTGGAAGCAGACTACAATAACTATACTTAGACATTATATCCATTTAAGAATTATATTATATTAAAAATATTAATAATATTTTACTGAGAATATTAAAAAATATACCAATAGCGAACCCAAATAATTTAATCCGTCCTCCAATCCTTCCTCTTAATTCGGCACCTAATACCTCTCAGACATTTCAAACTGCACAATTGAGCATGGACGACCTGTCCAGGCTAATAGCTAGTATAGCTTCAGACATATTAAAGACATAGGGACCCTCCAGAAAATTATAAAAAAAAAATATAAAATAAAATAAAAAAAAAAAATTTCTTTTCAACCAAAATATTTCTTAATTCAAAACAAAATGGCAGACTCGGACGCCCTACCGAACAATTGGACTACCACAAAATAGACGAAATAGTTAAAAGGCTTTGTAATCCCAGTAAAAAAAAACATTTCAAAAGAATATGTAGCAAACTGCATGAACGCAGTATTTAATTACATTAGGAAAAATAAAACAGCCAAATTAGAAGACTATTACAACAAGGGAATCCTTAGAATCCTTATCGTTAGAAGCAGAAAGTGTGGCTATGATCCAGGTTTCGAAGAGCCTATACCGATATTAATAAGACAGTAAGTAAAAGCTCGACCTTAAAAGTGGTTTTCACCAGATTCCACTAAAAAAATCTGATATAGAAAAAACTGCTTTTTCTATCAACAATGGGAAGTACGTATTTATTCGACTACCATTTGGTCTGAAAAATGCGCCGTCCATTTTTCAAAGGGCCCTTGACAATATATTACACGATCATATCGGTAAGATATGCTAAATGTACATAGATGATATAATCATCTTTAGACAAAGCGAGAGCGAACACATTCGCCATATTACATAATATGAAAGTACAGCTAGATAAATGTAATTTTTTTCCTGAACCAGTGGAAATCCTAGGATTTATAATCCCCGACGGGGAAATAGAAGTAAATCCCTCGGAAATTGAGGCAAGTCAGAAAATGCCATCACCAAATTCAATTCAGAAAGAAAGAGAAGGTATAACGGAAAGAATAATAGACGAAAAATTAAATAGGAGAATTGGCAATAAAGTGCCTTCAAAGTATAAAAAGGAAATAGTAGCGACTAACTTTAACACGACAGTCAAAAAACTAAAAAAGGACGAATAGTGCATAAGGAAAACATTCGACTATTGAAAACAAACACTCACAGATATAGGACGGTACATTTAAGATAATCCATTTAATAGATATCAGCCAATACGACATACGAACATATGTGTATGTATATAAGGTGTTCGAAACATTAGAAAACGCTAATATAAAAGTGCACTTAGGAAAATGTAAATTTTTCAAAAAAGAAGTAGAATTTTTAGGATAAGTAATCACACCGGTTGGCATAAGAATCAACCCAAAAAAGTTGAAAACCACTTTTAAGGCCGTTGCTATCATCCGTTGCTGCGGTAATTACTTCGGACGTTTTCCGATTAAATTACTTTTTTTGTGCTATTACTCACGTTGCGCATTTATTGGTTTGGCTGTCGTATACTTGGGAATCGATATTATTTTTTTTCGTTTTCGTAACCGATTCCAAATATATTTGTTGGCAACCTTCATAGCTGTTGGTTTGGCTTTCGTATATTTGGGAATCGACATATATCTTTTCGTTTTCGTTATCGATTCTCAATATATCTGTTGCCAACGTTTATAATCTTTTTTTCGGAAATTTAATTTCACCAACGCAAAATGAGCAAGCCAAAGCCAACTCTCGCAAGCCTGTCTCCAAGTAAGGAGTTGACGGACTTAAAATCATTAAGACGTCAAAGAACGGTGGTGAAAAGTAGTTTTTTGCGCATAAAATGGGCCTTTACGAAAAGACAATGCCTTTAGATCCAATCGAATTGGAATGTCGTCTAGATATATTAAATTCACATAGTGAAAAATTAATGAAGTGCCAATCAAAGATTGAAGAAATTGATGAAGACGACATGGCCCTAGGGGAGTTAGAGGACATAATCGTTGAAACGAAGTCCACAATAAGTTTGTTCGAAAGCTTGGTTTATAAGGATCCAAATATCCCAGATAGAGAAAAATTTAACCAGTTGGTAAATTGTCTATATGGAGAGGCTCTGGGAACAATTAAAAAGTTTCAAATGTCGGATGAAAATTATCCGAAAGCGTTGGCAAGTCTCAAAAAAGTTTATGATAATAAATGTTTGATATTTTTCAATAAAATATCTAAACTTTTTGAGCTGCCAAGAATCCCAAAGCCTTCTGCACCTTCCCTGCGTTCAATGATTGACGAAGTGTCAGCGGTGTATGACTCGTTGCTATCGCTGGGCGATGAAAAACAGATTACAAACGCTATAATTATACATATAGTAATGACAAAGGTCGATTCTGCCACCCAAACCAAATGGGAAGAAGCGCTGGACTATGACAAACTGCCACTGTGGAAGGACTGTGAAGCCACCCTAAATAGGAGATACTAGCAGCTATCAGCGGAAGGATCATCATACTCAAGGACGAAGCCCATACCAACAGGCAGTACGAGTCATGGAATGCAGCATCAGACGGATAGGACCAAATCGGCGTTAGTTGCTGCAAATACAAGGCACCCTTGTTTTCAACAGTGCAAATCTAAGGACCATCATTTGACTGCCTGCCCCACCTTCAAGGCGCTTCCAGTGCAGCAGAGGTTAGAGTTTGCCAAATCGGTATCCTTATGCATAAATTGCTTGCGTAAGGGGCACACCGTTTCCAAATGCAGAGCGGATCGATGTCGTGTGCAATCGATCGCATCACACATTATTGCATCAGTATCCGGTTTCCTTCCCTGCTGCACCTCATCCGCAACCATCCACCACACATGCCATGCATACTGCGAGTATGCCGGATCGGGTAATGTTGGCAACAGCAGCAATTTTAGTGAGGACAAGCTGTGGAGATTACCTGTCTGCGAGAACTTTGCTGGACTCAGGCTCCCAGGTCAACTCTATGACGGAGGACTTGGCACAGAAGTAGCGGATTCGACGTCAGCACAAAACATTAAGCGTAATTGGAATTGGCAATTCTAATACAAAAGTGGGGTCACAACTGAACGCGTTTGTCAAGTCGCGGTTAAATAATTTTGAATTTTCGGCGGAATTCTGGGTAATGCGAAGCATTTCGGCAAATCATCCAGACCATAACATCAATGTTAGTAGCTGGAAAATCCCGCACAATATTGAATTGGCGGATCCAGAATTCCACAAGTCTAAAAAAGTGGATATCCTATTGGATGCTGAAACATTTTTCGACCTTTCAGCTGTTGGCCAAATTAAAAATGGTCCTAACCAACCAACACTTCAGAAAACCCTTTTAAGATGGATTGTATCTGGGAAAGACGTCAGCAATCCAAGTTCTCTTCCCAAATAACATAGCACATTATGCCAATCTGAAGAAGACTTAACGTCAATCGATTCAGAAGTCCACAAATTTTGGGCTCTAGAAGAATTACCTTCAGAATCAAATGGCATCAAATTCACACCAGAGCAACAAGAGTGTGAAAAATTTTTCGTAAATACAACTCAAGTATTGCCTTCAGGACGGCTTCAAGTCAGAATGCCTTTTAAAGCTGACCGTAAGTTACTCGGTCACTCCCATGAAACCGCAGTTCGGCGGTTTCAGGCCCTGGAGAGAAGGACATTAAAGGATCCAGAACTTCGCAAAATGTATCTGGACTTTATAAATGAATACAGAGCATTGGGTAACATGAGCCCAACGAACAATAAGATCCCGAGTGAACCACACTACTTCATTCCGCATCAATGCATTATGCATGAAGAAGACAGAAATTGTCAAGTTATTGTGTAGAGAGCATCCTTCTGAGCAAATTCTAATGTTTCGTTTTAACACCGTAACATACGGCACTGCGCCTGCTCCATTTCTCGCAACACGGTCTTTGCAAATGCTCAGTGATGCCAATACAATGAAATACCCAATCGGTTCATTGTCCATCAAAAGAGACTTTTATGTTGATGATTTATTAACAGGGTCCGAAAATTTTGAGTCTCTAGATCTTTTGAGAAGTGAGGTAATTCAAATATTAAATTCGGCGGAAAACCTAGCGAAGTGGTTTTCGAACCACCCTAAATTTTTCGACAGTGATTGCACTGAAAAGTCATTAAGCTTCAATGACAAAAGTTCCACTAAAACGTTAAGAATCCATTGGTTGCCGAAGGAGGATTTGTTTCGATTTATTTTAGAGATCTGCGAGCCACTAAACGAAACATATTGTCAGTTTCTGCTCGCCTTTTTGATCCTCTTGGATTACTAGCCCCACTAGTTACCAAAGCAAAAATCTTACTGCAAGAGCTTTGGATCCAAAAACTAGATTGAAATGAGTCAATTCCATTGCGCCTTGACACTAGCTGGCAGAACTTTAAAGCCAACCTAATGCAGCTGTCGTCGATAAGCATTCCTCGTTACGTAAACGTTGAGTCGAGTGTCTTCTGCCAAATACATGGCTTCTCCGACGCCTCAATAAGGGCGTACGGATGCTGCATATACATACGAAGCCAATCTGCTAGTGGTATTAAATGTATGCTGCTTACTGCAAAGTCAAGAGTGGCTCCGCTGAAGACCAAATCTCTTCCGCGTCTTGAGCTCTCGGCAGCACATCTTCTTTCGAAATTATGGTCAAGAGTAGCGCCTATGTTGAGTCGACATTTTGGACAGACTCTGAAACCGTTTTACATTGGATTAAAACACATCCATCCTCACTACAAACCTTCGTCGCAAACAGAGTGTTCGAAATCCAAGAGTTGACTGACAAAGTACATTGGCGACATGTACCAACGAAACAAAATTCTGCGGATCAAATGTCTCGGGGTTGTAACGTGGACGAATTGAATAATTCAATATGGTTTGGCGGTCCATAGTTCCTCCTAGAAGACCCTGCATTATGGCCAATTAATAACCACTTCCAGCTCTCACCAGAAGACGAAGATTAGAGAAGACGAAAACTACATTTACATTAATTTCGACTGCTGAGAAAAATTCAATATTGGACCTCATTGAAAAATTCTCTTCTCATAAAAAAATTGTTTCGTGCGGTCGCTTATATATTACGATGGATCAGGCGACCACCAAAATCCTCCAGGGGTCAAGATCTGACTTCAAAAGAGCTAAACTTGAGCTTTCTAAAAAGCACAGGTGATCCAACATTCGGAATTTTCGGATGTTATTCAAAAATTGCATAAAGGCACCACCCTACCCGCAAACTTGCAAAAACTCAACCCATTTTTGCATGAGTACTCTGATAAGTCGCTGTCGTTCAAATTAATCCGAGTAGGAGGTCGCTTATTAAATGCATATCTCCCATACGATGCCAATTTCCGCTTTTATTAAATAAAAGTTCGCACTTCGTTATAACATACTTACGGTTCCTGCATAGTCGAAATCACCACGCTGGGGCTAAAGCGTTGGTGGCACTTCTTCGAGAACGCATATGCATTGCTTTCATTACAAGCCAAAGTTGCAAAACCAAATAATGGGAAATTTGCCAGTCGAAAGACTTCGAGCACTACGGCCCTTTCTTATATGTGGCGTAAATTTTTGTGGTCCGATATATACAACTCTAAAAATACGCGGTCGACCACCCGTAAAAACATATATTGCAGTTTTCGTTAGCTTTACTTCCAAAGCATTTCATTTAGAATTAGTTTCAGACCTGTCAACTTATTCATTTAATTTCGCCCCAAAAAGTTTCATTGGTCGCCGAGGAATGCCCCAGAAGATGTTCGGCGACAACGCAACCAACTTCGTCGACGCCGATCGCAAGCTGTGCGAGCTGAAAGAGGCGTTTCTGGCCCAGGCAGCGGAACTGAAGGGATTCGCCGCAGACGAAGGGTTCAGCTTCACCTTTATACCATCCGCACTTCGGCGGATTATGGGAGGCCGCGGTGAAGTCCGCCAAACATCTTATCGTTCGCACAATCGGCAACGTGCTCCTCACGGCAGAGGAGCTATCAACACTGCTGGCCGAAGTGGAAGCAATTCTCAATTCTCGGCCCCTAACACCTCTGAACCAGGTACCCAACGACGGCAAAGCGTTAACTCCGGCGCATCTCTTAATAGGGTGCTTCCTGCGATCACTCCCATCAGCTCAGGTAGCAATGTACCCAATTTATGGCTGCGAGGGATGGCAACTGGTTTGCTGTCTCAAGCAACAGTTTTGGTGACAGTGGTCCAAAACATATATATGACGGGTCCTCAGGAGCGCACCAAATGGTTACACCCGAAACGGAATCTGCAGCCCGGCGACCTCGTCCTCGTACACGAAGACACGCACCACCGCAGCAGTGGGTAACAGGACGAGTCGTTGCAACCGTCGAAGGGCAAGACGGCAAGATGCGAGTCGCAGACATAACAATGAAGGCACGACTAAGCGCCCCATACACAAATTAGCCTTACTTCCAATGGACGTTGAAGGGACCTAATCCTGTAAAGGTGGCCGGTGTTGGCGCTAAGCGACATCTTTTGTAAATCTAAATCTAAATTCAAAAAGAAAATTAAAAATAAAATTATTATAAGAACTTATGAAATTGAATTTATAAATAATGAATTGTATAAAATAGCATACTTACCTTAATAATACATTTATATTACGTTCATTTACTACTTACCTTAATTCGATTACAATATTTAACGAAAGATAATTATTTACCCCTTGTATTTACATTACCACTAGCTTAAGCCGTTAGTTTTAAGATTTAGGCTAAGCAATTCCAAGAACGGAATAATTGAGGCATTGTATTAAAAACCTTGAAATCGAACGGATGTGTCTTTTCATTATCGGAATATTTTGCTTTCGTGGCAGGCAATTAGGCTTTAAATTGTTCGCGCATTCCCAGTACATATTTTTTCGCATCTCAAAAATGCTTGAGATTTTTCATACAAATTTATTTCCTCTTTACATATAATTTCAATATACCTACTAGATATATGTTCAAATTGACAAACATACATATATAAAAAGTGCGTACGAGTGCATATCTGCACATTAATCGCTTCGCTTTCGACCTCTCTTCCCCGTGATACCTTATATATATGTATATACATATAATCATACGACATAGAATCTGCCTGTAATTTTATACCCTACAACGGGTACCATATGCTTAATTATTAAAATTTTAAATTTTTATTAACTTTCAAAAAAAAGTTTATCTTAATTTTCCGTAAAAAACTATAATTAGTTTAATATAATAGTATAATTTACTTTTACAAAATACATTTATTGAAACGAATGCAAAATTACAAATCTGATTACGAAATATACATCAAACTATGAATTTGAACAACATACATTCCAACATACGTACATATGCAGATGTGCATTTGAACTTACACATCTTTTTAAAGTCCATATTAGCAGTTATTCCGCAATACCACTACATAAAAAATTTAAATAGCAAGTAAATAAGTAACGGTATTAATAAAAAAAATAATCCGTATTTTACAAAAAAAAAAACGTTTATATACTTAAAAAAGTACTCAGATCACACTGAGAAACATATATACATAATTATGAACAATAACAAAAATTAAAGAACACCTGGAGTTACACGCTCAAAACAGGTTGCTAGAACTATTCCAGAAAGTGACAGTTTAACGAGATACTGCACTAGATTTGCCTCTTCACCGATTTACCAAAACTCGGAATCGTTACTAGAAATCAAAATTATAAATCTCAACAAATTTTGGATACGCCTCCAAGCGGCTCATGACGCCATAGTAGAATCTGTCGATTCAGATCTACCTCAAAATTTTAAATCATCGGCTTACGATATTTACGAAAACTGCTTAGACCAATATGAAGAAACAAAAGCGATGATATCCGGTCAATTAGAGTTAATAAAAGCAATTGCACCTACTCCACATACGAGAGTAGAACAGCAACAAATGCAACAATATCAAGAGGCAAGTTCAGGCATCCACCTCGAGGTGTCCGCATGTGACACACAAACATTCTATGGATGTTATGAAGAATGGCTGACCTGCCGGGACATGTTTACAGCCGTTTATGTCAACCGTCCGCAACTATCAAAAGCACAAAAATTGTATCACATCCGATATTAAACAAAAGGTCAAGCAAGCGAAATAATTAAACAGTCCACATTAAATGACGATAATCTCAATTTGGCTTGGGAAGCTCTGAAAGCAAGATACGAAAATGAAAGAATACTGGTCGAAAAACAAGTAACGACACTAATGAAATTTCCAAAAATTTAGAAAGAAACAAGTGTAGAATTCATCAAATTAGAATCCACTGTTTCAAATTGTTTGATTGGTTCTATCGACACTAAACCACCCCACAGACAGCTGGGACCCAATTCTGGTAAACATTTGCACAGCCGCATTATCAGAAAAATCGTTACTTTTGTGGGAGCAATCGCTCTCATCACGAAAAAAGTGCCCAACCTGGCAATATGAAATTGCGGAAAGGTTAGAAGAAAAAATAGTCAAAACTAAGAACATTAAACATGACTAAAATGGAAGCTTAAATAGACCACAAGCTAGAAGCAACAAACATTTAAACAAGAGCTTTTACAAAACACAAAGTTAACATCAGAACAAAGAAAACAAACGCTATGCGAACTATGTAAAAGAGGGCATAAAATTGCATCTTGCGAGAGGTTTAAAAACTTAACAGTTAATGCACGAAATAATTTTGTCATGTCAAAAAGACTTTGCACAAATTGTCTGTCACATGCGCATACATATAAATATTGCTAAAGCAAATTTATTTGCTTCCATTGTCACAAAATACACCATTTAATGCTTCATTACAGCAGATATCCCAATTTACTCCAAGGAAGCGCTTACACAAAAGGAACCACGGGTTTAGCAAAAGCAAATCCCGAAATCCACAATTTTAAAAAATGCCAAGTAGTAACGTATCCCACTAGTATACTTACTTGTTGTAGTATACTTATGAGGTGGGAAATAAAACGCACTGATTTCCACACACTTTATAAAAGATTTATTAATTTTAGTCACACAATATAAATATATATAATTATATGTATATTTTGTTTGGGTTTTCTGCGAAACCCACGGTGGTACACTGTCGGCGAACTCAATGTTTCACGTCACTCCCGTCACTTGGCGGTTTATTAAAAAAAAAAACAATTGCGGAGATTGTTGCGGTAACGCAATGCAAAAAAAAAGAAAAATGAGGAAAAACTGAATTTCGCGGACGACTGTCTTGTTTCACGGATGAAAACGGTAAGAGAGCAATCCCGGTCGGATCAATCCCTTTTGATGGTTTTGGGTGGTGAATATTAGCTGACATTACGAGTCGTCTCGTTGATAATCGTATGGTTGTTGCAGTGTTGTAGTAATGATCGGTGTTTGATGCGTGTGTGTGTATGGGGGTATGCTGTGAGCTGTTGTGTGATGAGGTGTTGTGACGTGACGTGATGTGATGTGTGGTGATGTGATATGGGATGCTGCAGAACGCTCATAGCTCATGTGAACATCCCGGCCCATCCCTAGGCGAATTAATCGGCTAGGAGCCGTTGCAGCTGTTGTGGTGTACTGAGTACAGTGCTCAACCCTGTTGAGCGTCGTTGTTGCTGGCGATGAGCGTGGCGTGGCGGAGATGGCCGTGTACGTCTTGTGGTTGGTTGGGTGCATCGTCGTCGTCGGATAGGATCGCTGCGTGGTCTGGTACGGGAGTTGGTGTGATTGGCTCGTGTGAGAAACCGATGAATAAGAGTGTGATGGGGCCTCTAGCAATATTGACAGGCGCCGTCGGCCCAGCACTCTATGATGGCGTGGTCATCTGCCAGGCAGGTCATACAAAGCCCATGGGCTCTTGCAACCTGTTGTCGTTGAGCGGGCTTCATGCTCTTAAAAATGGTGCATCGTTTCAGGGCGTGTGGGCGATGGCACAGGCTGCAACATTGAGGCCCCTGTGGCTCCAATAGCTGCTCTTCTCCCATCTCCTTGACTGCTTCGGCGGATGGCGGTGGTCGCATAACCCTGGTCCTTGGAGTGGCAACGCGTGCAGCCGACGCTTTGGGTATAGCGATTTTGGACCTTATGGTGTTGGAGGTGGTTTGGGTCTCCTCTACGTCCATTTCTATGGGAATATAAAATTGTATTAAATTGAGTTTTTTATAATATTAGAATGTAGTTGTTGTAGCTACATATTTATACATATGTATGTATAATAAGTTGATCTTGGCTTGTTTCAATTTATTTTTATGCACGGATTATAAAGACGGTTATTTTCGAATGAGCGGAACTGTTTTATTATTTTTCGATTAATTTTGCGAGTTATTTTGCGATTTTGGTTGAAGTTGTTCTTCGCCGTTTGGAAGAAAACACAGTTTGGTGACTGGTCGAGTTAATATGCCGGTTTGTGTTCGCACATCGACTACTCTTATGTGACCATCTGATCCTCGATGAACCTTTTCAATGGGGCCTAGTCGTCATTCTGTTGGAGGAAGGCATTCGTCCTGTATGATTACGCATTCTCCTGCCTTGGTTTCCTTCTTTGGGGCCCTTTTCCATCGATATCTCTTATGGAGATCTTTGAGATAGTTTTCCTTCCATCTATGGCTGAATTCGTGATGGAGATGATTCTTGATTCTTTCCCATCGATTTATTAAAGTGAGTGAGTCTCCTTCTCAGGTATGGCGAGAAGAGGAGCTCCTCTGAAGAAATGACCTGGTGTAAGAGCTGTGAAATCGGAGGGATCTTGCGAGAGGGGTGATATGGGTCTTGAATTTAATGCGGCTTCGACACGAGTGAATAGTGTAGTAAACTCCTCATAATTGAATTTATGATTACCAGCCGTTTTCTTTAAATGGGACTTAAAGCTTTTTACTGCTGATTCCCAAAGTCCACCCATGTGTGGAGAACATGGAGGTATAAACTGCCATTCGATCCCTTGGGGTGCATATTTGTTAACTATTTCAGGGGAGTCTTTTTTCATGAAGTTTATAAACTTCTTCCTTGTTGCTCTTTGGGCTCCGACAAAGTTTTTCCCATTATCGCTCATTATTTTTGAAGGAAATCCGCGTCGCCCGACAAAGCGTGCAAATGCTGCAAGAAAAGCC
>CM050322.1:26686333-26712288 GCA_027475135.1 Bactrocera correcta
TATATGATTGTGTTAGTTACACCATTTAAAACTCAAGAACGGCTGAATCGACTTAATTGAAAATTGGTGGGAAGGTAGCTTAGTACCAGGGTAAGGACACAGGATATCTTTTATCTCTTTATGTCAAAATTTAATACAACTCATATATACAAAAAATATATTTCAAATAATATGCATTTGTTCAAAACTAATGTTTGTAGGAATCCTTTGATTATAAGTATGCGTACAATTTTAAAGATTTTTTTTTCAAAACCTATACAATTGCTAAGTATTTGGGATAGTAGAAAAGAACTGCAACCAAATACGCAGTGAAATAGATTATAACTGGCTCAGTAATCCACTGTTGATTGGACTCCAGTGAGAAATGATGGAGCTATGTTTCTATTGTCACACACTGACGAAAAATTCGGTTTTATTACGATTAAAGAGCACTCAAACACTTCTCAGAATGAGTTATTCGTTGTGTTTTTTTTTTTTTTTTGGATTGTGAACTTGCTAGGCACCCCTGTTCGCCTGTTTCCTGTTTAGCAAATATCTTTTCAACGGTGAATTTCCCTGAGCCCAAATTCAACAGCAGTTCTCCAAAAAGCAATGCTTTATTAAAACACGAAATGCTTTATGATCCATTAAACTAACACATGTTGCTTCACAAAAATACTATATCTCAATAACTAATAGTTATAATCCAACTAATAGAAATCATATAGATGGTAGTAGTAGCATTACCTATGTATCAGCCACAGTGAAGCGTGGTCGGGTCCTCTAGTAAATATATAAATAACATATTCATATTCCTATTCCAATAGAAATGGACGCAGAAGATATCCCCAGTAATCCCCAAAACTGTGAGGTCCGCAATTACTGCGAATACACCCATCGTCGCAACAAGGAGGCAAAAATGCACAAGCCCGCCCAGCCAATCATCCATTCCACCTGTCAGGGATGGCGCCCCGATCTAAAGATACCGTTGGAAAGAGGAAGTCCTCCTGATTAAAAAATAGGTACCACAAACGCTTAGTTTACGAGATATTCGACTTTAAAGATCAAAAATTCTAAAAATTCGAACATTTCAACAAGCAAAATTTTACACACTCTACGAATATTTTTCACTTCAAATTAATTAAATTAAACTATAAATATTTATATAAATGTATATTTTACACTTTTTGCATCTTTTTTTATCTAAGAAAAGGCCGCCAACGCATAAAGAAGTTCTAAGCGAAAGTACTTCAGTCACACCGGGTATTGGCTCGACTAGGGTAATTTTCTTAAAGCGCGGCCGAAGGCCACCAACAAAAAAAGGAGTTCTACCAGGAAGTACTTCATGCACACCGGGTATTCGCAGGACCAAGATTATTTTTTTAAAGCGGGGCCGAAGGCCGCCAAAGCAAAAAGGAGTACTACGCGAAAGTACGTCAGTCATCCCGATATAATATAAATTTTAAAATATTATCATATATTTTTATTTATTTGTGTTCTGGAGAAGCTCCCCTATTCACATACCTCGTTTAAACAAAAATTCGTTTTTTTTCTTTACCCGCCAAAGTAATCGGAATCGTACCCAATGATGCAAGCGAGGAATATTTCGAAGAGTATGTACCGCCATGATACAGCCTGTTCCATCGACCCCTCCTTCTGAAGACATGCACTATCTTCAAGACCATAAAGCCCGCTCAGCGCCATAAGATCGCTAGAGCCCACGGCAACTACATGACATGCTTTGCTATATTTTATCTTAAAAACTAGATGTTTAATAAATAAATACTTACTCTTACAACCGGTGGAACCTCTAGCAGCAGTTCATTTGTGCTTGTAATAAAAGCTGATGACAAGTGCACCTTCTCCACAAATATTTCCTTAAACGTTGGTAATATTTCAGGTACGTTATAGTTTTTATCGCATAATGAGAGCAATTCTTTACGGCCATAACGTAATACTGGAAATGTATTACGAGGTACTAGAAATATAAAAAAAATGTATTTATTTACTGGTGATGGCACACTTGAGGTGGGTAAATTTTAGAATAGCATCCCTGATTTCGGTGTTTCTGGATAGAGGAGGTCCCCCAGATTAAGAAAAAATATATACATGTGGGACTGACAGACGGACGCAAGAAAACTAGAAGTGGACACAACTTTTAAACTCGTATTACCAACAAATGCAACACTTCAAACCTGACGAACGTAAAAACAAAAAAGAGAAAGACAAGAACAACGAAGGGACGCTATCGCGTAACTGGACGAGAAGGACAGTCTGTTAATGGTCATCAAACCAGTAAGACATACTTCAATGTGATTCAAGATATTCTAGTGATTTCAAATAAATTCAATTATATCTAAAACAAACATTTTGAAACTTTAAATATAAACCTACAATTGGGGGCTCAACCGGGATTGAATTTAAGCCAACCGGAAAACATTTGTGTTGCACCAACAACGCGTTTTCTTACATAAAAAGTGATCCAGTGGCATCAACCGACAGATCACAGTACAAAAAACAATAGTGTTTGGTGGCGTCAATCTACGTATCGCAAATGTGCAAGAAAAATTGTCTTTTTCGCGAACCTTCTATGAAAGTGATCCAGTGGCATCAACCGACAGATCATAGTACAAGAAAGTGTTTAGTGGCGCAACTGTACAAGAACAATTTTTTGCCTTCGCGAATCTTCTATGAGCAGCAGCATCAAGCATTATAAGTGCGAATGTGAACGCAGCAGTTGTAGCAGAGTGCCGCAGCGATTGTTAATCAAAACACCAGCAGAGCAGTTTACGTCAGCCGCAACAGCAGCAACAGCATAGCCGTTGTACAATATTTTGAAATTTTGCTGAAAGAAGAGGAATAGACGCTGAAGAAGGAGACTTAGTACAAAAAACAATCCGAAGACGAAAAGAAGCTGAAGAAGGAAAACTATCCGAAGACGAAAAGAAGCTGAGGAAGGAAAACTATCCGAAGACGAAAAGAAGCTGAAGAAGGGAAACTATTCGAAGACGATAAGAAGTTGAGGTAAAGTAACACAACCCAAACAAAGAAGAAGAAAATAAGTTAAAGACGAAGAAGACGGAAAATCTAATAAGAAGCAGTTGAGGTAAAGTAACACAACGCAAACGAAGAAGAAGAAGATAAGTTACAGACGAAAGAGACGGAAAATCTAATAAGAAGCAGTTGAGGTAAAGTAACACAACGCAAACGAAGAAGAAGAAGATAAGTTACAGACGAAAGAGGCGGAAAATCTAATAAGAAGCAGTTGAGGTAAAGTAACAGAACGCAAACGAAGAAAAAGAAGATAAGTTAAAGACGAAAGAGGCGGAAAATCTAATAAGAGAAAGTTAAGGTAAAGTAATTGGACAATGGTAAACGTAAATTTGTAAGAACCCGAAATACGATATAAGCAAAGAGTGTAACACGTTAATGTAAAAAATTTCATTGTAGAAATTAAGCTAGACAAAGTGAATGTTAAAGAATATCAAAATCTAATTGAAAAATCTTTTTGTATAATTAATTCATGTACATAACTGAATGAAACGAAATGAAATTTTGTAAAATGTAATATACATTTGTAATATCCGATTGATGTAAATTTCCAAAATATTTGTATTTTAAATTGAAAATTGAAAACTTGTGAATTAATTCATTCTCATTAATAATATTTGAATTTGTGTGTAATTTACGAAAACTAAACTTCACTGTATTCATACGAGTACATTCTGTTCGAATTGTCAGTTGAACTACTAAATAATTTTGATGTAATTCTAGAGAAAATACTTACGCTGCCTTAAACTAAGATATATTTTTAAAATTACTTTATACGTATTTTATATAGTTGATTAACATATATTCTAATATTGTAAACATGGATGCAGATGCTATTTTAAAAATGACAGTGACGACTTTAAAACACAAACTAAGGGAATTGGGACTAGGAGTAAGTGGACGGAAACATGAACTGAGGGAAAGACTTCTCCAACATTTAGGCCTGATTGACGACGGTGACGATGACGAAAATGAAGAGAGTGATTTTCAGTCCAATCAGTCTGAATGTGATTTTATACAAAAACGAACTGAACCATCTGCACCTAAAGGTTGTGCACATTTCACGCTTAAAGATATTGAAGAAAGCCTTTCTACTTTTGATGGAACAGATACGTCTGATATACAGAAATGGATCGAACAAATAGAAGAAAATGCAGAAATAGTAAATTGGAATGATGTACAAAAATTCGTTTATACGAAACAGTTATTGAGGGGTGCTGCAAAAGTTTATGTGGGTAGTCAAACCGGGTTGCGTGATTGGAATTCTTTAAAATTAGCACTAACTAATGAATTCGGAAATACGTTATCAGCAGCCGATGTGCATGAGATGTTAGGGAAAAGACAGAAGAAGCCGTGTGAATCGTATCGTGAATACCTATATACTTTGATGGAGATAGGCAAATCAATCCACTTGGATGAAGAAAGTTTGTTAGAGTATTTTATAGATGGCATTCCGGGATCTAAGTATAGTAAAGCTATTCTCTACCAAGCCAAAACTGTGACAGAACTAAAAGAACAGTTAGTAGTTTACGAAAAAATCAAGCAGGAACCAAAAGTTGAAAATCTGAAGAAAGCGGATATAAATGATAAAATTAAACAGGAGAATTCGTTACCATTAAGAATCGATAAGAGATGTTATAAATGTGGTGAACCTTCGCACATAGCTAGAGATTGTCCGTCGAAGCAATTCCAATGTTTTAAGTGCCAGAAGATGGGACACAGATCTTTTGAGTGTAAAGTAATAAAATGTGGGAACACTAAGCGGGAACACAGTCGTGTAAGTTCAATTGACGAACTTGCAAAATTTAATTTAAAATTTAAAAATATACGGATTTGTAATGTAAAAGTGAGCGCGCTTATCGATACTGGTTGTAACTTGTGTTTAATGAGGTACGACACATTTAATAAGTTGGACAGATATATAAAGCTAACAACAGAACAAAAGCAGTTATTTGGTATTGGTGCAGCGAAAATATCAACGATAGGAAGCTTTGATATAGAAGTAGAAATTGATAAGAGTATCGTTGACCTGACGTTTCATGTAGTAGCAACAACCGACATTAGTTACGAAGTGATTTTGGGTAATTTAATATTGAAACATTTCGATATGTTGGTTCGTGAAAATGGGGTTGAATTTAAAGAAAAGTTGTCCGTGCCGATTAATAATACAATGAGAGTCAAAGATAATTTAACAAACGATGATGATTTGATGACTAATATTTTTTCAAATTTATGTTTTAACGTTGATATGAATGAACAAGACTACGATTTAACTCATTTAAATAAAAAATCAGCAGAGGCAGTGAAGCAAATGATAAAACAGTATATAACCAAAGAAAGACGATAGTTCTCCGGTGAATATGAAAATTATTCTTACCGACGAGGTTCCAGTTTACCAACCACCACGAAGGGTATGTTATGAGGAGCAACAAATCATAGATAGGCAAGTCGCACAGTGGTTAGATGAAGGTATAATACGTCCTAGTTGCTCAAACTACGCTTCGCCTGTTGTACTAGTATCAAAGAAAAATGGCACAAAACGACTTTGTTGTGATTATCGTAAACTAAATTTGAAAATCGTACGGGATAATTTCCCGATGACCTTAATTGACGACGCCCTAGAAAGACTTAGAGAAGCAAACATATTCACGACGTTAGATTTAGCAAATGGTTTCCTACATGTACCGGTAGATGAGAGTTCTCGCAAACACACATCATTCGTAACTCATAGTGGCCAATATGAATTTCAGTATGTACCCTTTGGTATATGTAATTCACCCGCTGTTTTCTGTCGCTACATTCATGCCATATTAAAAGATTATATTCGAGATGGAACAGTTGTTACATATATGGATGATTTAGTAATCCCAGCGAAATCTGAAGAAGAAGCTCTAGAGAAGTTAGGAAAAGTATTGAAGTTAGCTTCTGATAAGGGACTGAGGTTAAAATGGGAAAAATGTCAATTCCTTAAGAAGAAGATAGAATTTTTAGGCTATACTATTGAAAATGGCACCATTAGACCGAGTGAAGCTAAAACAAAAGCCGTTAAAAAGTTTCCGTTACCACAGACCAAAAAGGCGCTACAGAGATTCTTAGGCTTAATGTCTTATTTTCGTCGTTTTATTAAAAATTTCGCATTAATCGCAAAACCTTTATCAGACTTAATGAAGAAAGACGCAGAGTTTAAAATGGGTGACGAACACTTAATTTCGTTCAAACAACTGAAGACAGCTCTTATTCAGGCACCAGTTCTTGGACTATTCAATCCTAAAGCAACGACAGAGATTCATACAGACGCATCAATGTACGGTTACGGAGCAATTCTTCTCCAAAAGAACTCCGAAGATCAACAGTTTCACCCAGTTCAATTCATGAGCCGCAAAACAACACCTGCAGAACAGAAATATCATTCGTATGAGCTGGAAGTACTAGCTATAGTCGAAGCACTTAAGAAGTGGCGCGTGTATGTGTTAAGGTCAAAGTTCAAAATTATTACTGACTGTAACGCTTTTACGATGACTTTGCAAAAAAGAGACGTACCTTTACGTGTAGCCCGATGGGCTATGTATCTTCAGGAATATGATTACCTGATTGAACACAGACGAGGGACACAGATGAGGCATGTAGACGCTCTTAGCAGAATTTCTTGTTTAATGATCGAGGATTCATTAAGGCATCGACTTAAAGAGGCACAAATGAGAGATATGTGGACAAAAGCGGTTCGAAAGATTTTGGAAGAAAAGAGCTACGAAGATTTTTACATCTATAATGATATTCTGTATAAAGACCCAGATTTACAACTGATTGTGGTGCCATCACAGATGGAGAAAGAGATAATTGAGATTGCACATCGTCAAGGACATTTTTCAGTGAAGAAAACGAAGGACTGCTTGGAGAAGGATTTTTACATTCCTCAACTAGAAAAGAAAGTTACGGAAATTGTGAATAGTTGCATTGCCTGCATTGTCGTAAATTCGAAATGTGGTAAGAAAGATGGCTTTTTGGCACCCATTGATAAAGAGGATAAACCTTTGTTGACGTTCCATATAGATCACGTTGGTCCTCTCACGGCGACACGAAAGCAGTATAATTATATACTTGTAGTTGTGGATGCATTTTCGAAATTTGTGTGGCTTTATCCCACAAAAGATACGGGCACTGAAGCAGTGATCGATCGATTGACGAAGCAAGAAACCACGTTTGGCAATCCAAGAAGAATCATTACAGACAGAGGTTCAGCATTTACATCGCACGCCTTTGAGGATTATTGCACAAATAATCATATTCAGCATTTACTTATTACTACTGGAGTACCAAGGGGAAATGGCCAAGTAGAGCGCATACATAAGATAGTAATTCCCATGCTATCAAAGCTTTCGAAAGATAATCCAGATCAATGGTATAAATTTATTGGCAAAGTCCAACAATACATAAATAACTCTCCTCCGAGAAGCACAAAGATAGCACCATTCAAATTGTTAACCGGATGTGACATGAGACTTTCGGACTTACCACGATTAGACGAAATTATGGAAACGGAAGCTATTGAATCGTTCGAGATAGATCGAAACGAAGCACGACAAATAGCCAAACAAAACATTTCGGCAATTCAAGAAGAAAATCGTAGAAATTATAACCGAAAACGCAAAGAAAATCGAAATTATAAAGTAAATGATCTAGTAGCTAAAAAACGTACTCAATTTGGACCAAATCTAAAATTGAAAAGAAAATACTTTGGACCGTACAAAATCATCGAAAAGTTATCACATGGACGTTATAAAGTACAAAAGCTTGATGAAGTTGAAGGACCTAATTTGACCTCGACCGTGTCCGAGTACATCAAACCATGGAGTTCAGAATTCGGGTCGAATCCTGAGTCAGGAGGGCCGAATGTGGGACTGACAGACGGACGCAAGAAAACTAGAAGTGGACACAACTTTTAAACTCGTATTACCAACAAATGCAACACTTCAAACCTGACGAACGTAAAAACAAAAAAGAGAAAGACAAGAACAACGAAGGGACGCTATCGCGTAACTGGACGAGAAGGACAGTCTGTTAATGGTCATCAAACCAGTAAGACATACTTCAATGTGATTCAAGATATTCTAGTGATTTCAAATAAATTCAATTATATCTAAAACAAACATTTTGAAACTTTAAATATAAACCTACATACATACATATATAGTTGCGCTGATTTATCGTATTTGCGTATTTGACATAATTGCATTTAAAGTTAAAAAATTCTACTATGAAGGATATTTAAATTTATAAAGAATTTTATAGTTATATTTTTAAATTTTATATCCACTAACACTTCACTAATTCGTTTCTAACTATTTATTTTATATTCAATTATATAGTGCAAAAATAACTTTTATTCAACATTGAACTTTTGTTCATACAATAACAAAAGAGTTGCATTTTAACTAATTAAAAATAAAATAACCCTCAGTCAGACCAACACCTGGGCGTGCTCAGTTTTTTTGCGTTGAAATCCCTTTTGCCCGATCCAACACCGGCATTTATTAAGATAATGAGGATTCTGAAAGGTTTTACATTACTCAACACACAATTATGAATTTATTTATGAGGTCATAATCTTTCTTTTTTCTTTTTTTTTTTATTCCATTAGAAAATATGATAACACCAATTATACTTGTTTACAACCATTTTCTTATTTTATGAATAAATGAATTTTAACTAAAGTTTGATATGGAATTAAAGCTATTTTTGCACTAGAAACGAATTAGTGAAGTGTTAGTGGATATATAAGTATAAAATATAAGTGTAAAATGAATTATAAGTTGGAGAAACATGCATTTTAAATAGTTGATTTTTTGAACTTTAAATTCAAATATCTCAAAAACCATAAGTCAGCGGCAAGTATATATATATATATATATTCTTAATCTAGAGGACCCCCTCTCTCCGTACATACCCATTTTAACACCGAAACCTTGGATGCTATTCTAAATCGCAGCCTTTGAAGTTATTCCAAATGATTGATGAGCACTTCCATTACCACTATTGTTTGAATTAAATAAAGTGAACATAACGGTATCTCCACCAGCAGTATTTCCTCTAAGCAAGAGTCTACAATTTCAAACATGTTACAGAAATGAAATTCAATTAAAATTTCTGATCAATTTCGGCACGCACAGTTCACTGAAATTGGTAATAAGTAATAAAAAAAAACTGTTAGAACAAAAGTCATGACAAAAGAACAATAGTTTCACATGCAACATTGTTTATTTGAAAGGTTTTCTGACTTGCATGATTGTTTATGCAAATGTCGGATATATTAAAAGAAAATCTGTCCTATCAAAGGTCTGTCTTAACAAATTTTAACTTACATTTTGAACAAAAATTAAACAAAAAAAACAATTTCACGTACACACAAAATTTAAGGTTGGTACGCAGCTCTTAAGTAATTGCTCAAGAACAAAAATACATTATTTCTGAAGTAATTTTGACAGCTGGTTACGCATTGTGAATGATCCACATTAGAAGAGCAAGAGAGAATAAACAAAGTAAACAAACTTTGTGCGTATGCATGTATGTATGTATGTGTATGGTAACACAAATAATTTCATTGAGATTTAAGGAATGTTGTTGATGATTGGTTGGTTTTATACAACATTTCAAAATGGAATATACTTTATAATAATGATTTCAACTAATTTAGGATGAATTTGACGATTACTTCGAATTTCCCTCAAGAAACAATTGTTGATTTGATGTTTCTTCGCAAAACCAGGTTTGCCATATTCACATTTTATTGAAAAAAGTATTAAAAATTAGTACTAGATTTCTTGAGAGCAGCGTACTAGCACAAGTAACTTTATCGCAGGAACGTTTCTGGACCGTTTCTTAAGCGTTTTTCTATATGAAGTTTTTACGTTTCTTGAGAGCTGCGTACTAAGCTTTAGAAATTACTATAAAACTTCAAATTTGAATCAAGGGATATACGCTTACATATTTGTATCGGGGCATCTCGACTCGATAAAATTTATGTTGTTGTTTCACTGTATTGCCGTGCCTATTGCCTGTGGAGACTCAATATTGCTTATGGAAAGCAATATATGGAAGTCTAATTAGTATGCCATACATTGAAAGCAATAAGCTGTCACTTCAGCAGTTTGTCAACGCAGTTATCATTTCTATATACATTTCGAAAAGCAACATATCCCATCTACATAATTACCGACGGCATTTTCATTTCGTCAATATTAAATTTAGTAGGGAGAGTATTAAGGCGGTTGTGTTATAATATAAAAATAAAGTACATTTTCAAAATAACATTTTTCCAAAAAATTTATATTTGGTTTAATATTGTTAATTTACAAAAAAATTGTGCAAAATGGATTGGGAATGAGCGAAGTCTTAAATTGAATAAGATAAAGATAAATAAATGAGGATTGCACCGCGACCTAAGGTCTATTGTGCCCTCTCCTGACTCACAACGTCTCAACAAGCCCCAGCAAATGGATTAATTCCAATATACTGCTAGGTGCTAGTGAGGCGATGTGATCCCTATTTAGAAACATGGATCCAAGGGCCTTAGTCCTGCGCCTACAGATTGCTGTGCAATCCATTAGCAGGTGCTCTGGAGTTTCGGGTTCCAAGTCGCAAAACCGGCAATTTGCACAAGAAGCTAGGCCCATGTTGAATAAGTGCTTCTTGAGCTTGCAATGGCTGGTGTAGAAGGCGATCAGTAGCCTGACTTAATCTCTTGGGAGATTGATTATAAATTTAAACCTTTTGAGGTTATAACCATTCATTAGCAACTTTGCGTGCCGCAAGCCTGGAAGGTGTTGCCAATGTCTCTCCCTACTCACTGGTTTATCCTTGCGGAACTGTTCCTTTATGGTATGGGGACCTACCGCTATGAAAGGTTCCGGTCCTACCATGCTGATGGATGCTGCAGAGCGGGCAAGCTCATTGACCGGTTCATTTTCGATGATGCCTCTGTGACCTGGCCCCCAAATATGGTGCACTTGGTTCTTAGTGAAGTTCACCTTTTTGTTAATGCCGTCCCTTGGAAGAAGAGCCAGTGGTATGATGCCGCTTAACTCTTCCATGCGTTGGGAAGAAGAATTATTCTACATTTGCCAGTCCCCTCTGCTGTCATTAGAAGCGGAGTGTGCTTTGCGACTTGACCAAATATTAGGTGTAGCGGGGTGAGCTCCAGCTGGGCCTCAAGTGCAGCTGTCGGACCGATGCTCCTGTCATACAGACGTATGCGAGCCTTTGCAGGTTCGATAGTTTAAGAGCTACCGTCGTTTGCACTGCTTTCGGTACCCAAACCACCGCTCCGTAAGTGATAATTGGTCGCGCTATCATAGTGTACAACCATCTGATAATCCTTGGTTTACATCCCTAGGATCTACCAGCCAGCCGGTTGCACACCATCAGTGCCTTTGTAGCTTTGTGCTGCTTCCATCTTAACGTGGAATTTAGCGTGATACCTAGGTATTTGACCAAGTTTGTCATCTCTATCTCTCTGCCTCCGAGTGTTAAGTTTCTCAGGCTAGGCAGAGACCTGCGCCTCGTAAATGGGACGATGGCCATCTTTAAAGGGTTGATGTCTAGTCCAACACTGTTGCACCAACCCTTTGCTAGGCCTTGCCCTCTCTGTACGATATCGCAGAGAGTACTCACAAATTTGCCTCTGACTATGATAACAATGTCGTCCGCATAACCTTGACAGCGGATTCCATAGTTTGTTAGCGGCACAAGTAGTTCGTCCAGGACTTGGCACCACAACATGGGGGATTGCACTTCTTCCTGTGATCAGCCCTTTATAGTACCGAGAGGGATAGTGGTGCCTCCTGATGTGGTTTCAGCTATTTTGGTGCGCAGTACTGCCTCTATCCACCTGCGCACTGTAGGTGCCACATTTCTTTTCTCCAGTGCCCTTGCCACGCTCCCGTGGGACGCGTTGTCAAAGGCACCTTCGATGTCTAGGAACGCGCATAACGTCACCTCCCCCGTATCCAGCGAGCTCTGTATCTCCGAGATTAAGTGGTACGAGGCAGTGTTCATCAATCTGCCTGCTCTGTACGCATGCTGATTTGCATGCAGGGGTGCAGTTACGAGAGCCTTCGATCTTATTTCCTGGTCCAGGATCTTTTCCATACTTTTTAGTAGGAATGAGGTTAGATTGATCGGACTAAAGGACTTAGCCAGCGAATAGTCTTTCCTTCCCACTTTCGGTATAAAGATCACCTTTACTGTCCTCCAGGGTTCAGGGATATACGCCAGCGCCAGGCTATCTCTCATCAGCTGTACAAGGTGTGGCAGTAGGATCTGCTCACCTTGTTGTAGAAGCGCCGGAAAGATGCCGCCCGCGCCCAAAGACTTGAATTTGACGAACGAGGCCGTTGTCTACCTGACCGAGTCCGCATTAAACAGTTTCCTTGTAAGCACCCAGTCCAGGCGAGACGGCTTGTGCTCTACGACAGGTAGGCACCGGTCCACCTCAACCGTCTTCGGAAAATGCGCACGTAGGAGTACCCTATCCCTTTCCTCCTTCGTCTTACCCTTGGCCAGAGCTTTGTGCAGTCTAGCTGCTTCTGGTGCTGACGAGACGTTCTCACAGAAATTCCTGAAATTTTCTTGTTTTGCAGACCTTGAAAAATTTATTTTATCATTTACGAAATGGCGTCAGGTAGGTAGGTCCGGGCTGATGTACTGCATGTTTTGAGCTCTTGAGCTGTTTAAAGTTTTATATGGATGAAAAAATTAATATGGATAATAAAAAAAGGAGAAATATGCTTTTTTCTACATATGTACTTCTTGTAAAAAAAGATTTTATATTTTCGTACTATAAAAATTATAGCACAAATTTTATATACAAATTAAAATAATAAATTTGATATGAGTTATGATATTTTGACTTATACTTTTATAATTTTATTAAATTTAGCCTCTGCGAATGGTAGGCACCTTGCCGTGGTGCAGGGGCTTAAGTCGCAAGGCATACTCGGCACCCCTCAACCGATGTGGGTGGTGTTAGTTGGCACTGACCATGCAGGATGTCGGGTGCCGCATGCGTGCGACAAGGCAACGACCAACGCAGACGTCAATGGACAACGGCAACAACAGCGGTACTGCTGCAGACAAGGTAAACGTAAGTTCAGCTTCCTGGACGCCCTATCGCCTGATGAGCGTGCGCTGTTTGAGGAGCATGTGAGAGACGATGATGATGACATACCCTCATGCAGCGGCACTCAGCAGGCGGCATCCACTGCACCCGCTAACAATGCGGCGGATCACTCCACAACTCCTCACAACAGGATCAGTCCAGAAGAGTCGCAACGATCTTGCGCAGCAGGAGGCACACACAAAAGGAAGAGAAGGCGCAGGCGAAGACTGCCCCTCTACCACCATTAGGTCGTCCGGGTGGGAACGATGACCCCCGTATGAAGGGTATGAGTGGTGTCAACTTAAAATGGTACCTTAGGCACTTCCAGGGGAGAAGAACTTCTGAGGAAGCCGAAAAGATGGGGCGGAACAGGGTCAGAGGCAACAGGGTCTCCCAGGCCTCGAAGGTGCGTAAGGGCGCAAACACCTCATCCGACAGTAAGAGGAGAAGCGCGGGACAGCGTTAAGACGGTAACCCAAGCAGCCGAACGCAAGAGCAGCCAAATTACCTCACTCGAGACAACAAACTCCAAGAGACAACGGGGCAACAACGCACAAGTAGCTGGTGGCCAGCTCTCCGTACCGAATCCTCCACGGGCAACTGAGGGACATCGCAGATATGCGGATGCCCTAAAGAGCATACGGATGGCTGTGCTGCCTCTGAACTACCCCGCGGAGACTCTGGAAGCGGCATAGCTCACCGCTCTACAAGATCTCCTCATGGAAGAGGTGTACAGGGTTGCAAGGACCCAGTAGGCTTCCATTTGGTGTACTTCAAGGGCGGGTTTATGCAGCTCGACTGCAAAGATGAAGATAGCGTCAACTGGCTACGGGAGATCGCTCTCAAGCTTACTGGCTGGAAAGGCCCCATTTTTTGCGTCAGGAGTGGGGGAGGACATCCCGATAATGCACTGTATGACGGTACTCCTCCAAAGATGCGAGGGGAAACCATTCGAATTTGCTCTGGGGCTCCTCAGGAACCAAACCAGAGGGATCAATACCTCGGCCTGGCGAGTGGTCGACAGCAAAATGGAGCGCTCCGGATGGAGATTGAACTTGTGCGTGAAGGAAGAGTCCTACAAATTCATCCGGAAGGAGGGCTTCCGCCTCTCTTTTTTCACTACTTTTAGCACGGTAGTCTTGAGGCCCTATAAACAGAAGACAACCGAAAAGGAAGTCGAGAAGATGCAGGTGGACGAGGAGGCTACTCGTCCCAGCACCATGTTAGCCGAGCAGGTTGCAACTGCGAAAACTACAGCGGAAGTCCCAGCAGTAAAGCCGACCGCGGAAGAGGGGGTGCTACCCTCTACGCAGGAACTCCTGGAGGGACTCGAAGACCTTGTTTGTGCTCCCAAACGTATTCCCAAGAACACTAATTGGACCGTTTATCGGGATTCGTTAGAACAAAATCTGTTAGGGGATGGGAAGTCGGTACATCGGCCCTGGGACTGGAGTGCAAGATATTTGCGCTGAATCAGGCCATCACAAACGCGTAACACTGCAGCTGCCCGCAAAAGACGATCCCCAAGGGGCGCAACTGCCCCTGGTGGTCTAGTAAACTCTCGGATATCCGATCTAAGGTACGTAAGCTTTTCAATAAAGCCATTACAAAAGCAGCCTGACGGCTTATAATAAGGAGACTGGGTCTGCAAAACAAGAAAATTTCAGGAATTTCTGTGAGAACGTCTCGTCAGCACCAGAAGCAGCTAGACTGCACAAAGCTCTGGCCAAGGGTAAGACGAAGGAGGAAAGGGATACGGTACTCCTACGTGCGCATTTTCCGAAGACGGTTGAGGTGGACCGGTGCCTACCTGTCGTAGAGCACAAGCCGTCTCGCCTGGACTGGGTGCTTACAAGGAAACTGTTTAATGCGGACTCGGTCAGGTAGGCAACGGCCTCGTTCGTCAAATTCAAGTCTTTGGGCGCGGGCGGCATCCTTCCGGCGCTTCTACAACAAGGTGAGCAGATCCTACTGCCACACCTTGTACAGCTGATGAGAGATAGCCTGGCGCTGGCGTATATCCCTAAACCCTGGAGGACAGTTAAGGTGATCTTTATGCCGAAAGTGGGAAGGAAAGACTATTCGCTGGCTAAATCCTTTAGTCCGATCAATCTAACCTCATTCCTACTATAAAGTATGGAAAAGATCCTGGACCAGGAAATAAGATCGAAGGCTCTCGTAACTGCACCCCTGCATGCAAATCAGCATGCGTACAGAGCAGGCAGATTGATGAACACTGCCTCGTACCACTTAATCTCGGAGATACAGAGCTCGCTGGATACGGGGGAGGTGACGTTATGCGCGTTCCTAGACATCGAAGGTGCCTTTGACAACGTGTCCCACGGGAGCGTGGCAAGGGCACTGGAGAAAAGAAATGTGGCACCTACAGTGCGCAGGTGGATAGAGGCAGTACTGCGCACCAAAATAGCTGAAACCACATCAGGAGGCACCACTATCCCTCTCGGTACTACAAAGGGCTGATCACAGGAAGGAGTGCTATTCCCCATGTTGTGGTGCCAAGTCCTGGACGAACTACTTGTGCCGCTAACAAACTATGGAATCAGCTGTCAAGGTTATGCGGACGACATTGTTATCATAGTCAGAGGCAAATTTGTGAGTACTCTCTGCGATATCGTACAGAGAGGGCTAGGCCTAGCAAAGGGTTGGTGCAACAGTGTTGGACTAGACATCAACCCTTTAAAGATGACCATCGTCCCATTTGCGAGGCGCAGGTCTCTGCCTAGCCTGAGAAACTTAACACTCGGAGGCAGAGAGATAGAGATGACAAACTTGGTCAAATACCTAGGTATCACGCTAAATTCCACGTTAAGATGGAAGCAGCACAAAGCTACAAAGGCACTGATGGTGTGCAACCGGCTGGCTGGTAGATCCTAGGGATGTAAACCAAGGATTATCAGATGGTTGTACACTATGATAGCGCGACCAATTATCACTTACGGAGCGGTGGTTTGGGTACCGAAAGCAGTGCAAACGACGGTAGCACTCAAACTATCGAACCTGCAAAGGCTCGCATACGTCTGTATGACAGGAGCATCGGTCCGACAGCTGCACTTGAGGCCCAGCTGGAGCTCACCCCGCTACACCTAATATTTGGTCAAGTCGCAAAGCACACTCTGCTTCTAATGACAGCAGAGGGGACTGGCAAAGGTAGAGTAATTCTTCTTCCCAACGCATGGAAGAGTTAAGCGGCATCATACCACTGGCTCTTCTTCCAAGGGACGGCATTAACAAAAAGGTGAACTTCACTAAGAACCAAGTGCACCATATTTGGGGACCAGGTCACAGAGGCATCATCGAAAATGAACCGGTCAATGAGCTTGCCCGCTCTGCAGCATCCATCAGCATGGTAGGACCGGAACCTTTCATAGCGGTAGGTCCCCATACCATAAAGGAACAGTTCCGCAAGGATAAACCAGTGAGTAGGGAGAGACATTGGCAACACCTTCCAGGCTTGCGGCACGCAAAGTTGCTAATGAGTGGTTATAACCTCAAAAGGTTTAAATTTATAATCAATCTCCCAAGAGATTAAGTCAGGCTACTGATCGCCTTCTACACCAGCCATTGCAAACTCAAGAAGCACTTATTCAACATGGGCCTAGCTTCTTGTGCAAATTGCCGGTTTTGCGACTTGGAACCCGAAACTCCAGAGCACCTGCTAATGGATTGCACAGCAATCTGTAGGCGCAGGACTAAGGCCCTTGGATCCATGTTTCTAAATAGGGATCACATCGCCTCACTAGCACCTAGCAGTATTGTTACGATTTTACTGCTTGCTAGTTCACTTTGTTAGGTTCGTATCTCTGGATTGACAAATAAAACTTCAACTGTTTAATTTAATTCAACTACTCTTTATTTCACAACTCGTCTACACTATAGCAGTTTACTCTTAGCACTGATCGATTACGTTCGCGCTGCCACGGCTTATATAGCCACGCACTTTTCGCTGATGCCGACGTGTCCTTCTAGAATATCGCGTCTGGAAATTACCAGAACATAATGCTATACGGCGCCAGACGCAAGCAGACAGCCGCGGCGCCAGATGTCTACAACAAGACAAATGCTATTCCATATACCTACAGCTATTGTTCATAATAAGGGATGCATATAGCAATACAAATACAACTTAATACTACTTTTCGCGGTGCAATCCTCATTTATTTATCTTTATCTTATTCAATTTAAGACTTCGCTCATTCCCAATCCATTTTGCATAATTTTTTTGTAAATTAACAATATTAAACCAAATATAAATTTTTTGGAAAAATGTTATTTTGAAAATGTACTTTATTTTTATATTATAACACAACCGCCTTAATACTCTCCCTACTAAATTTAATATTGACGAAATGAAAATGCCGTCGGTAATTATGTAGATGGGATATGTTGCTTTTCGAAATTTTTATAGAAATGATAACTGCGCTGACAAACTGCTGAAGTGACAGCTTATTGCTTTCAATGTATGGCATACTAATTAGAATTCCATATATTGCTTTCCATAAGCAATATGGAGTCTCCACAGGCAATAGGCACGGCAATACAGTGAAACAACAACATAAATTTTATCGAGTCGAGATGCCCCGATACAAATATGTAAGCGTATATCCGCTTAATTCAAATTCGAAGTTTTATAGTAATTTCTAAATTTCGTGTGTACGTGAAATTGTTTTTTTTTATTTAATTTTCGTTCAAAATGTAAGTTAAAATTTTTTAAGACAGACCTTTGTTAGGACAGATTTTCTTTTAATATATCCGATATTTGCATAAACAATCATGCAAGTGAGAAAACCTTTCAAATAATCAATGTTGCATGTGAAACTATTGTTCTTTTGTCATGACTTTTGTTCTAACAGTTTTTTTTTTATTACTTATTACCAATTTCAGTAAACTGTGCGTGCCGAAATTGATCAGAAATTTTAATTGAATTTCATTTCTGTAACATGTTTGAAAATTGTAGTCTCTTGCCTAGAGGAAATACTGCTGGTGGAGATACCGTTATGTTCACTTTATCCAAAAGAAAGATTATGACCTCATAACTAAATTCATTATTGTGTGTTGCGTACTGTAAAACCTTTCAGAATTCTCATTATCTTGATAAATGCCGGTGTATGATCGGGCAAAAGGGATTTCAACGCAAAAAAACTGAGCACGCCCAGGTGTTGGTCTGACTGAGGGTTATTTTATTTTTAATTAGTTAAAATGCAACTCTTTTGTTATTGTATGAACAAAAGTTCAATGTTGAATAAGTTATTTTTGCACTATATAATTTAATATAAAATAAATAGTTAGAAACGAATTAGTGAAGTGTTAGTGGATATAAAATTTAAAAATATAACTATAAAATTCTTTATAAATTTAAATATCCTTCATAGTAGAATTTTTTAACTTTAAATGCAATTATGTCAAATACGCAAATACGATAAATCAGCGCAACTATATATGTATATATTTTTTCTTAATCTGGGGGACCTCCTCTATCCAGAAACACCGAAATCAGGGGATGCTATTCTAAAATTTACCCACCTCAAGTGTGCCATCACCTGTAAATAAATACATGTTTTTATATTTCTAGTACCTCGTAATACATTTCCAGTATTACGTTATGGCCGTAAAGAATTGCTCTCATTATGCGATAAAAACTATAACGTACCTGAAATATTACCAACGTTTAAGGAAATATTTGTGCAGAAGGTGCACTTGTCATCAGCTTTTATTACAAGCACAAATGAACTGCTGCTAGAGGTTCCACCGGTTGTAAGAGTAAGTATTTATTTATTAAACATCTAGTTTTTAAGATAAAATATAGCAAAGCATGTCATGTAGTTGCCGTGGGCTCTAGCGATCTTATGGCGCTGAGCGGGCTTTATGGTCTTGAAGATAGTGCATGTCTTCAGGAGGAGGGGTCGATGGAACAGGCTGTATCATGGCGGTACATACTCTTCGAAATATTCCTCGCTTGCATCATTGGGTACGATTCCGATTACTTTGGCGGGTAAAAAAAAAAAAAAAGAATTTTTGTTTAAACGAGGTATGTGAATAGGGGAGCTTCTCCAGAGGAGGAATATGTAAACACCAAATATGCAGGATTTTCAACGATTTTTCTTTGTTTGTATTATCTCGTGATTCCTTTTTCTATGTTAACCTTCCTTTTTTCCGATATACATTTGATTAATATTTAATAAACACAAATAAGTAAAAATATATGATAATATTTTAAAATTTATATTATATCGGGATGACTGACGTACTTTCGCGTAGTACTCCTTTTTGCTTTGGCGGCCTTCGGCCCCGCTTTAAAAAAATAATCTTGGTCCAGCGAATACCCGGTGTGAATGAAGTACTTCCTGGTAGAACTCCTTTTTTTGTTGGTGGCCTTCGGCCGCGCTTTAAGAAAATTACCCTAGTCGAGCCAATACCCGGTGTGACTGAAGTACTTTCGCTTAGAACTTCTTTATGCGTTGGCGGCCTTTTCTTAGATAAAAAAAGATGCAAAAAGTGTAAAATATACATTTATATAAATATTTATAGTTTAATTTAATTAATTTGAAGTGAAAAATATTCGTAGAGTATGTAAAATTTTGCTTGTTGAAATGTTCGAATTTTTAGAATTTTTGATCTTTAAAGTCGAATATCTCGTAAACTAAGCGTTTGTGGTACCTATTTTTTAATCAGGAGGACTTCCTCTTTCCAACGGTATCTTTAGATCGGGGCGCCATCCCTGACAGGTGGAATGGATGATTGGCTGGGCGGGCTTGTGCATTTTTGCCTCCTTGTTGCGACGATGGGTGTATTCGCAGTAATTGCGGACCTCACAGTTTTGGGGATTAATGGGGATATCTTCTGCGTCCATTTCTATTGGAATAGGAATATGAATATGTTATTTATATATTTACTAGAGGACCCGACCACGCTTCACTGTGGCTGATACATAGGTAATGCTACTACTACCATCTATATGTTTTCTATTAGTTGGATTATAACTATTAGTTATTGAGATATAGTATTTTTGTGAAGCAACATGTGTTAATTTAATGGATCATAAAGCATTTCGTGTTTTAATAAAGCATTGCTTTTTGGAGAACTGCTGTTGAATTTGGGCTCAGGGAAATTCACCGTTGAAAAGATATTTGCTAAACAGGAAACAGGCGAACAGGGGTGCCTAGCAAGTTCACAATCCAAAAAAAAAAAAACACAACGAATAACTCATTCTGAGAAGTGTTTGAGTGCTCTTTAATCGTAATAAAACCGAATTTTTCGTCAGTGTGTGACAATAGAAACATAGCTCCATCATTTCTCACTGGAGTCCAATCAACAGTGGATTACTGAGCCAGTTATAATCTATTTCACTGCGTATTTGGTTGCAGTTCTTTTCTACTATCCCAAATACTTAGCAATTGTATAGGTTTTGAAAAAAAAATCTTTAAAATTGTACGCATACTTATATTCAAAGGATTCCTACAAACATTAGTTTTGAACAAATGCATATTATTTGAAATATATTTTTTGTATATATGAGTTGTATTAAATTTTGACATAAAGAGATAAAAGATATCCTGTGTCCTTACCCTGGTACTAAGCTACCTTCCCACCAATTTTCAATTAAGTCGATTCAGCCGTTCTTGAGTTTTAAATGGTGTAACTAACACAATCACATAATTAAGGACACTCCGTTTTCCATTAAAACATTGGTTTATTTTCTAATTTAAAAGCGACATATTTTTTTTAAACTTAAGTTATCATATTTATTATCTTATAAGATATAGATTTATTGAAAATTTAACGAAAAAATTGTTTTCAATTCACCGTGCGACAAAAAATTAATCATATATATTTTGACTTGGTCAACTAATTAAGGACACTTCAGATTTTTGGTTAGTTTATTAAAAATAAAATTTTATTATGAATTATTGTTTTCAGCTAGTATTTTGTCGGATAGCCTTTTGATTCAAGCACAGCTTTACATCTAGGCAGACTACCGACCAAACGTTGACAGTTTATATGCTCTGCCATATTTCCTTGACATTTTGAAATAATTCGTCAGCATTTTTGGTTGATATTTTCCCCAAGCCTCTTTTGACAACTGCTCAAAGGTTTTCGATTGGATTTAAGTCCGGACTCTGGACAGGCTTATCCAAAACCGTAATGTTTTCGGTTGAAAGCCAAGTTTTAACACTCCTAGCAGTGGGCTTGGGGTCGTTATCCTACATAAAAATGTATGGTTCAGGCATGTGTTTCTCTGCAAATGGCTTCATTGTACTCGACAATATATCTTTATATAAATATTGGTCCATTCTTTGAATTATCCGTCGAATAGGAGCTACACCGTACCACCAAATGCAGCCCTAACCATAATACTGCCTCCACGATGCTTAACCGTTTTTAAAGTGTATCGAGAGTGAAATTCCTTGTTTGGTTTCAAATAAATTGTTTTCCATCTGAACTAAACAAATTAAACTTGGATTCATCGCTCCACAGTTTGTTTCCAAAGATCTAAGGGCTTTCTGACATGTTTCTTTGCAAATTTATTATGACTCTTTAAGTTTTTGTTTGACACGTGCGGATTTTTTTCTTGCGATACAACCCCGTAACGCATTTTCAAGAAGACGACGTCTGATGGTTCAAGTTGATACATCGTTGGTCAGTTGATCCTTTATAATGCCGAGAATTTGCCTGGAAGTTAAAAAAAGGTTCGCCTTGCAAACTACAAATTATACGATCGTCCTTTGAAGTAGTTTTTCTGTGTCGTTTTTTTCTTATTTTATTCCCTTTACATCCGTAATGAATCAAAGCATTGTGAACCATTGATTTTGAGCACAAAAGCTCCTTCGCTACGGCTCTAATGGACATTTTTTCCTTCACGTACTTGTAAATAATCATTTTCCCCAGTTCTGGAGTACAACTCTTTTTCGACCCCTGTCTAACAGTTTTATTATTTGAATTTGAATACTTAGTTAATATAAAAATGATTTACACAATTTACCACAAGTTTTTGTGTTAAAATAATAAAAATTCAATAACAAAAAAAAAAAAAAAAAAAAAAAAATTGGTGTCCTTAATTATGTGACCAAGCACCAGCACACTCAAAATACAATAAATTCATCAAACCGCCGAATTTTAGTAAAAGTGTCTAAATTTGTCCTTTAAACACGTGCTACATGTTTGTGCACAGTTATAATATACCGTTGCAATTTACGGTGGGTCTAGCCGAAAATTTAGTGCTAAAAACATTGAACTGAAACGCGTGTTTTATTCAACTTTATTTGTCCGTAATTATGTAGCCACTAGTGTATATATATGTAAGGTTTTTGGTTTTTGTTATTTTTTTATTTGTTATTTTTTTATTTGTTATTTTTTTATTTGTTATTTTTTTTTGTGAAGAAATTAAATATTTAACTTATTCCTACAAAACTGCAAGAGTGGTTTCAACGTTTTCAAAGTGGTGGTGAGGACATAAATAAACGACGAACATGTGGGCCAATCAAAATCCGTGATTCCCGGAAATTCCATCGAATCTGTGAGTGAATTCTTTAAAAATCATCCGAAATCATCATTGAAATTCATGGAAATAGAATTGAACATCGATTTATCGCATTTTGATAGAACACTTGGGTTTACGAAAAGTGTGCGCATGGTTTGTTCCGCACAGATTGACAGCCGACCAAAAATTGCTCGCAATCCAACATTCGAAGAACGATTATTTGACCAGAAATCACATTTTAACCATTAATCTCTCCCTGTATTCACCTGATATGGCACCGTGAGACTTCTTCCCTTTCGCAAAAATGCATTTGCTCATGAAAGGAAAACGCTATGCAGACAAGGCTTGCACCGGCATACTGGCGGTGGACCATGCAAAAAGTTGTATTGAAGCAGAAGGAGACTATTTTTAATAAAATAATTTATTTTGTCGAAAAAACCATTTGTTCCGCTTTTTAAGTCCTGTTTACGTTGGAACGCACGTTGTATGTACGAAATATATGTTTTTAGATATTTTTTATGTACTTTTTTTTTATATATTTCTTATATATTTTTTATATATTTTTTTATATATATGTATTTGGTTGTTTAACTTTAATCGCGTTCATTAGGTTTTTGGTTTGTATAGGCGGATTGTAAAATGGTGTGTATCGAGTTAATTGTTGACTGACTTTGTTTATGCGCTTGAGATTGCTTGGTTTCAGTGACCGGTTCTTGGGTGTTTGGAAGGAAACACAATTTCACTAGTGGTCGAGTTAGTAGGCCAGTTTGTGTTCGTACATCTACAACTCTTATGTGACAATCTCGTCCCCGATGTACCTTTTCGATGCGGTCTAGTCGCCATTCGGCTTACAAAAGCAAAGCTCCAGTTAGCAGGCCAAAAACGGGAAGCGGTACTAATAATGAGTAGGAAGAAGCTAAAGGCGGCTACGTTCAGCATTGATGGATACAATATCTCAACGCAACAATAGTTAAAATACCTAGGTGTAATTATTGACGCGAGGCTAAATTATCGCACCCACATCCCTGAAGCGAATTTGGAGCTTTCAATACCGATCTTTTTTTTTCAGAATAAACTCTTTTCCCCATATAGATTCCGTAATCCTTGGAAAAAGATGTCCCATGAGATTTGGTATTGGGACCTATGCGTTCCAATAGCAGCATAATGAACAAACTAAAAAAAAGTGGAATTTTTATTGTGTTTTTTATATTTTGTTATGATTATTATATTTGGGAAAACAAAGCTTACATAATGGGATGTTACAAGAAATACAAGGCGTTTTCGTACGTTATTGTTTTCTCTTTTGTTTTTGCGCAACTTCTGCAACGACGGTGTAAGTTTCCCTCAATAGGGAGATGCTCTCCAACTCCTGAGAGCATTTTTGACGATGGAAGGGCACTCAGTTACTGCGACGTTGACTTTTGCTTTCTGCTTTCCATATACAAGAAGTTGTTTTGCCAAGTCAATAAGAAAATTAAACAATGGTAACTGTGTATGGCGAGTTTCTTGAAATAAAATCCAAAATCCTTAGAGGCACAAATCATAAGGAGCTTTTGTAAAACTGTTTTCCACTAATTGACGGATTTTCTGTGAAGATCATATAAAGAAGAAAATTATTGTAAATTATTTATTGTAAAAAGCAGCTATGTTCCAATAAATTTCCAATATCAAATATTCTCTGACGCTTTGTTCCCGGATAATATTCGATAATTTTGATAGAGAATTAAAGTAATAACAGTTATTGCTGGGAACATAACCCAGATTTACTTTTCTGTATATATCTTATAGATATCTATGTCGTTGTTTATCAGAAGTTATTGCTGGGAACATAACCCAGATTTACTTTTCTGTATATATCTTATAGATATCTATGTCGTTGTTTATCAGAAGGTGAATATTTATTTATATTGGCATATACTTACCTTGTCATTTTAAAAGTTAACCCTCTAACCGGCCAATTTTTGTTCGAGCTGAAAAAATTACCATACATAAATTTTTATACAAGGAACAAGAATCTGAAATCAGATTTAAAAAAATTCAATAGGTCACCTTCCAGGTTGGAAAAAGTAAGGTCTGCCTTAAGACATATTTGCCTGTTGGCATGCAAAAAAATACGGTTTAATTTATTGCAAATTACTTAAAAGAAAAATGTTTATTTCAATAATTTAAAGTAAAACGTATGAAATTCAAGTTTAGTTATATTATTTCATAAACAATATTAAATAAAATAAAAGATAAAGTAAACATATATATTGCATAGCAATAAAAATTCAAATTTCTTCTTCTTCTTCTTTACTGGCGTAGGCACCGCTTACGCGATTATAGCCGAGTCAATAACAGCGCGCCACTCGTTTCTTCTCTTCGCTACGTGGCGCCAATTTGATATTCCAAGCGAATCCTGGTCCTTCTCCACTTGGTCCTTGTTGTTGTTGTTGTTAACGGTTATCTAGTCCCCGTTAGGATGGTAAGGATTACTTGTGTTGTCGTCGAGGTCATCTAACGGTAGGCCCAGGAAACATGCTGTTTCGACGGGGTCGGTCCAAAGGGAGGAGGGTGTTAGATGGGTAGGGTTTGTAGGGCATGCAAAGAGGTGGTCAGTGTCATGCGGAGACTCGTTGCATGCAGGACATACATTGGGTATGTCGGGGTCGATTCTGGATAAGTAGGAGTTTAACCTGCTACAGTATCCAGAACGAAGTTGCGCTAGGGTCACTTGCGTTTCTCGCGGCAACTGGAGCTGCTTCGTCTGGTGGTTTGACTCCAAGAACGCCATTCACGGGGAGGGAGTCGATGAAGGTGTTGATGGCTCCACTGTGAATGGCGGCCAGTGCCTGTCGATAGTACGTTGCGTCCGAAGTCTGGTCGGCGTACTGTCTGATGTCGTCGACATAGTCGAGGAAAGACCTCTTGATGCTCCTGGGAGGCGGTTCCGCTCCAAGCAGATGGCTGCAGGGGTGATTCCTACGGAAACAACCCAGCAGGAACTGTCTGGAGAGGAGTTGATTATGCTCCTTTACAGGAAGCATATGCGTCTCGCTGTGGAGGTGTTCGATGGGAGACATAAAGAGGCATCCCGTCGTAGTCCGGAGTGCAGTATTTTGGCAGGTCTGGAGTTTCCTCATCTGCGTGCCACTGCATCCAGGCGACCATATGGGCGCTGCATAGTTGAGGACCGGCCGGCCGATTGCCTTGTATGTTGCCAGCAACGTTTCTTTGTCTTTTCCCCATGTGCTGCCGGCTAGCGACTTGAGGATTTTGTTGCGGCTCTGTACCTTG